>JAKSZP010016172.1:0-82974 GCA_022478985.1 Massospora cicadina | reverse complement strand
ACAAGAGGTACAGGGCTATCCATCCATGATGGCGTGATCCCCATTCGGCCCCATGTCCTATCCAGGGTGGACTACCTGGACATGATGGACATCCCTTATTCCATTGAGACTCAAAAAACAATCTGGAAATATGTACATCACCCTCTGTTGCAGCCTCAAGTCCGCTCCCATGTGTGGCACTGCCTGAGGCAGGTGTATCATACATCTGAGCACTCTAACGCTTTACACTCATCCTGTGTCATGTGCGGCCAGTATGGAACGCTGTTCCACCGCCTGGAGAAGTGCCCCACCTCTAAAGTGATATGGCGCGAAGTTCAACGCCTTCTGGGCCAGGATCAAACGCATCCCTTCGGTCTGTCAAGAGATATGTTTGCTCTATCAATGGCCTCCTCCCTTCCACCCTCCCTCCATGCTCTGGTGGTTGCAATCGCCATGTGGACCATCCACACGATTGTCTTAGATGCCATCGCAGGCTCCACCCCCACCCTCCCAGAAACTGTCCACAGATTCCGGTCTCATTTTGGTGTACCACTTTCAAGCATGGATGTTTGGATACCTCCCACCATGTCGCTGACAGCTGGTCTCCTCCTGGTTCCCAGTCTGGTTCATCAAATCAGACCCCTTCCTCCACATGTGCTCAATAGTGGCTACGGCCCCTTCACACGCTCCCTCCCCCTCCCCATAAGTGGCGTTCCCGCTGGCAACAAGAGATAGCATCACTTCTCTGGGGTGCCTCCCCCGGTACTAAGTTTATCTGTCCTGAGTCATATTTGGAAGTGTCCATCCAATGGTCAGCCTTTCCCGCAATAAATTTAAAATACAAAATATTATATTCTTATATCTTACTTGAGTATTATAAAATTTCATTTCTTTAACATCATCAACTATTATTTTCTACTCTAAAATCCTAATCACTTTTTCATGTTTAAGACTTTCCTTCCAAGAGCTCAGATATTTAAATGGTTTTTACTTTAGTCTCTGAAATAATAGAAAGTATACAACCAATGCTAAAATTGTCATCTGTAGTCTCCTGAGGATTAGCTCAACTAAAATAGTAAATGAGGGATCCAACAAATTAAAAATTTACTACAGGGGACATGTAACACACAAAACTTTTATTCATCTTAATAAGATAGTGTAAATAAATAATTATTAAGAAATTGGGCTATAATGGAAGAAATAAATTAGATGATGATTATTGTATGGTAGTCCAACTGCAATTGCATTCAATTGGAAAGATTATGTACCTGTAACAATTCAATAGTCTAAGAGGATCATCTAAGATCCCAATGCAGATCACTTGGCCTTGGTCAAAGGGGGTTTTGAATCCTGATGAACAAGTAAATTGGCACTTGGATTATGCTGTTTTGACTGACATGTTAAGTTTGTACAAATTATCCACTTTACCTGTACTTGCAATCATAATTTATATTTAATTGAAAAATATGTCAATCTGTTCATCCCAAAATAAACTACTTACTGATTACCTTGGGAAACTTCAATTATTAATATCATTACTATCATTACTATTTAATACTTAAAATGTTGTGACAAGCTTATGAGACTCTTTATCAGATGACTAACAATATATTGTTGAGTCTATAAAAGTCTTTTGATTGAGAATTAACTTCTTTATCTAACTCCATAAATAGTCATACATTATTGAAGCTTTAGTTATGAAGTATAATAAAGGAAGTCTACATGAAATCCACAAAAAACTAAAACAGTTCTAAATCTATTTGTAAATATGTTTCTAGATCTATATTACCTTACCTTAAGAACAATAAGTAAATATAAAGCATTTTTCTACCAGGTTTCTGTCTCATTTTTGCAAATCTGCATAAATTATAAAACATCTGTTGAATCCATAACAGCACTCAAACCTAGTGGAATGATAATCTTAAGTTGTAAAACAACTTGACAATCATCAAAAACAACTGAATTAAAATGTGATATTACTGGGGTTACTTTTTGAGAATCCAATCTAAGTTGCCAGTTCCTTCATGGACTAAACACTCATGATTTGAATTAGCTCCAGCTTTTGTCCTAATGGTATATTACTTTGCTAGAATATCAGCACGTTGCAATTAATAAAGGCATGAAAATGTAGTAAACAACATACTTTATTTATTTCAAAATGATTCAATATTTATTATTTTAGCGGGTAATGTTCTTTGTGAGGGTATCTCCCCTTGAGCTTGGCAAGATCTTGCTGATGCATTGGAGGAGCCAAAACCTTTGAAAAAGGAAAAAGAATCAATTGCCAAATTTTATCAGTTTTCCATGTTACTTTGTCCCTTTGCTTATTATATGACCGTGGTCCAATCAAGACTGTCATCCATTGGCATCTTCCATAGTTCAGAGAGATTTTATTGGAGTTTGATCTTTTTCTATTATGACTCAACTTTAGTTTTTCTGACACTACCCCCTCAAAATCTTGCTGAGGGGGAACATAGCTTTTAAAATTCTCCCTACTCTGGATAAAGCCTCTACTCTAGGGTATTACTTATTTATATTAATTTTATTCATGTTCTTATTTGTGCTTCTCATTTGCTTAAGTTGATCTTATATGAGGTATCAGTCAAATATAAGACTATTGTGGGATTGATATTAATAGCATTTAAATATTCTGATCTACAGGCAATTGATGCTGGGTTAGATAGATAATCAAATTACTGTTATTAATTTAGTAAGTTGCTGGCAGTTGATGCTAAGAGGTTCCAATAAGCAAGGCATTCAATATTCATTAAATGCTTATTAATCTATCTATCACCGGCTTAGACTGAATCTCCTATGCACTCTAAATTTTACCCTAGCTTTTTAAATAGTGTGAAAGCTTATCTAAAAGTCTCACAATTTTTATTGTTATTTTTGTTGTAGACTAAATTAAATGATAGACAGAGCTAAGGAGATTTAACCTTTCAGGCTTCAACTCACTGGATGCTTCAGGAACCTTAGACAATTCAGGGATGGTTGGATTAAGCTCCTCTGAATCCTGAAAATAGCTTTGGAGAAATCTTCCATGGAACCAATTAACAACCATACCCATTTTGATAAGGACAATGAAATATCAAACCTACGATGGTATATCACCATATAAGGCTCAAACAAAGCACGTCAATTTGTGGGCCCTTCCTCAAGGGTAATGATGATAAAACATATTTAGGTCCCCCCAGTTGATATGCGTGCATAAGAAGCTTAGAGGCGTGTTTTTGTCTCACCTCCCTTTAGGTAGAAGTTTGAGGGATCTAAACAATAAAATTTGTTTTCTGAATATTTCCTCATGTAGTTTACCATGGCTAAGTCAAAGGTTTCCAGTCAGGAAGTCTCCAGATTAGGCTAACACTGTAGAGTAGAACAGGTTACCATCAATACAGAGCTTTAAATAGAGACATATAGATAGTTTGATGATAGCTTACTCATTAAGCCATCAGTTTTCATTAGAGATATTCGTTCCATCTACTCAAGTCGGTTTGTGCCATCTTTTGAAATATGTAAAAGAGAGTGCTATTCATTCTTTCTACAGCACCATTGATTGCAGGATTGTTAGAACAGTGAAGGCTTGATAGATCCTACAACCGCACTAAGTTCAGTCACAACTTGAAATATGAAGTTTAAAACATTTTCAAATAGCAGTACTTTTGGGCTACCATGCCTAGTGAAAATTATGCTTAAGTAGGAATGAGGAGGTAGCTTTAGTCATAATGGAGATTACAGAGATAGCCTCGATATTTAGTGAAATGGTCACTGGTGATGTAACAATGTCTGTACAGGGCTTTAGTAGTGGTATAATTACATCTATACTGACATTGATAAATGGAGATGGGGTGTTCAATGATTTGATGTTGAGATTTGGGCATAGTGGCTTTTGTTTTGCGCACACAAGACATGAGTCAAGGACATTGTGGATGTTTTAGTTCATGACATCCCAGTAACATTGATCCTTGAGCCACTGATAGGCTTTTTTATGACATCATGACCTACAGTCATATGTTTCTCTCTTTAATTATCACAAGTAGTGCCCAACCCAAAAGGAGGAGCCGCCACGCATCTTTATTTGCAAATGGGCCAAACAAAGGGATTAATAGAAATTAAAAATTCCTAATATGCCTCAGCTAACAGCCTAGGAAGCCATAACAGAAGGAGAGGAAGCTTTGTGGTAAACTTTTGTCCAGTGCCTGCTTTAGCTGGCATACCATGGAGGACAAAATTGGGTTAGGAGCATTAGTGGCATGAAACATAAAGAGGTATAATTGTGGGTTTTCTTCATTGATGAGGCTGACAGTGTCTATTACCTCAACGTACTGATCAAGTTGATGCTCAGCGAAAGTGATGTGAGCAAGCACACAAGTGAATGACTTGATGCGCCGGTGGGTTTTGGGATAAGTGGGATCAAAAAAGAGATGTTTTTGCCGCATCAACGCAAGTGCAGCAAACACAAAAGCAAGCTCCTCAATTTCATAGTTCGCATCTTCCTCAAAAGCATAGAAAAAATTGGGGATAGAAATACCCTAAACAAGGGGCTCCATTGCCCCATGAAGTTGCTGGCAAAGTAGGGCGTTGGCAGGGGCAGTTGCAGATCAACTGCCATTTTACTGATATTTTTCTAGTTTGGAAAACTGTTTTGAGGGTGAAAATGGCAGGGACACAAATTGGGAGGGTTAATGAAGAACTCCTCCAAAGCAAAATCCAGTTTTACATGGTACAGCCATTCATCCTTATCAATCCATTCGAGAGCCTCAAATGGATTAACTTCAGCCAGCACTGGACCAGCCACTGGAATTGGGGGAAGTGGCAGGACGGATTGGCTATGTGCTGTCAACCACATCAGCTCATCTTAAACTAGTTCAGCCATTGACTCAGGTTCAATAGTATGGTCAAATATTGATTAAAATTTTTATAAATTTTGGTTTTGATTGGCTGCTACTTTTGAAACAGTGCCAAATTGCCCCAAGGTTGGGGGTGGGAAAATTGAACCTCATTCAAAAAATTGGGGCGAAACGGCTGCAGGCCCAACGTTCAAGGGATGAACATCAGAAATGGTAGAAGTGGAAACTGTGGGGCACTTGCACTTTGAGTGGTTAAGCTCAAAGCACAAGGTGAAAATGGCACGGCCATTTTTGACGCACACAGAATGGGTGATCAGAGGTAGATCTGATCACAGTGCAGGGGTGATTGTGAGATAGGTATTGCGATGAAGTGGGTATACTGTTGTAAAGGCACAAGGCCAATCAAATGATCTGCCCCATTTGGAACCACAAACTGCAACACAGGGCCTGCGCTGTAAATGGCTAAACCCTCCGTGAGCTTGTGTCAGAGGCGTTTGGGGGAGAGATGGGAGTGCAACACAGAAAACTGAAACACTAAAGTGGCCTCATATGGGAGCCAGGTTCAAATGGTGGGGATGGATTTTTTTAAATAATTTCAGCTTGGCTGCTGCTGCTGCATCGGCTTCTGAACAGAGGCTGAGATCAAAGTACCTCTTAAAGGGGTAGAAGTCAATAAAGCTGGCAGGTTTAAAAACTGCCGTGGCCATCTTGATAATGGACACACTCACATATGGGAAGAGATTCCCAATTTCAACCCAGAGGCCAAAACGCAAATTTCTCTTTGGGAACACCAAAGGGTTCCAGAGCACCGCCTGGGAGCTTGTGAGATGTTGGGTCAAGTCCCAAGGGGGGCATAACGCCCGTTAGCATTGGGAGGGCTAGTAGAGCCAGCCTGGGCGCGCTTCAGCGGCGGCATAAAGACACCAGATGGCAGTGCACCACCACTTCAATCCAGGGCAGCAGGTGTCAATTGCATTGACAATGGTAAGTTTTGGCTTGACTAAGCAGGCATTTTTGTATTTTTTGAAAAAAATCCGAATTTGGCTTCAATTTAGTTATTATGTCATATGGGTCTCATTATGTTTTTAGTTTAAGCTTATGAGCAGAATAGGGGATTTATTCAGAGCCAACCTTCATATAAAACAATCCATTACAATTTGAGTTTGTGCCATCATTTATTTTAAACACTTTTAAACCTTTGGGGGCCATTCAAACCCATGCTTCAAATTGACCTAAGAGTTTGTTACTAAAATCTTCTTCAGAGGCATATTGTTAGGTTTTGATGTGCCCAAGTCAAATCTGGTTGCACCCTGGTGGGTACAATTCAGCCACCAGAGTACCCAGGCAACTGCTGTCAAGGTGGCCCCAAAACCCTCTAGTTGATTTGGGGAGCTCCATCTTGTGGGTGCACTGAAATTGACCTGAAAGGGCCCCATGGAGCTCAAAAATATTGAAGATTACAAAAAACAAGTAAAGTGGAGGGAAAATGATCATATAAAATTCAAACAAAACTATGAAACAATAATAGGCAGTACCCTCAGTAGTAAGGGCACTGGCCTCCATATGAAGAATGTGATATTATGACTTGTGACACTTGGGTTCTACAGCCATGCTTTGGCATCTTCTCAGGCTGCAGGTTCCTGGGTTTGCGCTTTGGAGAGTAGGCATTTTGCAAGTTGGCGCGAGAACTGAGGGTGTGAGAGGGGTAATTTATGAGGTGGCTCAAGAATTGAGGTTGGGGGAGTTGTTGGGGCACGCCATGATTGGCTTCCCCTAATCTAGCCATCTTAAAATTTTTGAAATTTTTTAAAATTTTTATAAAAAAGAGGCGCGTCCACCTTTGGAGGTCTGGCTCACAATTGACAGCAAATTTGTAAGAAAAACCAGAAAGGGATATCAGGGAAATAATGGGAGGGAGTGTAAAATCATGATCATAATTTCCAAAATTCTTTGGCAAAATTGCATTCTCATAGCCTGAGAGTCATAACGCCTTTGGATTTTTTAAATTTCCGGTATTTTTGGAAAATGGGAGGCGGCATTGTTGGACATACCTGGGCTCCTCTTACGTTTTGGTAGAGTTGAGGGTTTCTATTTACAGGAGCTTAACATTTTAACATAAAAAATGCTAGAAGAGGGGATTGGGGTAGGTGCAAGTATATTAAATTTTAAAAATTTAAGTTTAACTTAATTATCTGAAAGCTAGTATTAGGAACCACCTGTCTTCTTGCCCTTAGTGGAAAGCCATACACATATAAAGTTAGTATTGGAAAATAGGATAGTCCATCATCATTTTAGTGTACAGAACCATCCAAATGAACTATTTAGAAGTTGTAACATTGTAGCTTGAGGGCCCAACATGCAAGCCAGCCATCTGGGTCCCACATCTTCTGTAACCACCAAAGAAAAGCATGTAAGTCACTATAGTAAAATGTTTTTAGAGATAGGTTAGAATTGCTTGATAGCTAAGTGTACTGCTAGACAATCTCATTTAAAATGCTATAATTTCGTTCTGCTATAATTTAAGCTTTAATTAAGTAGGCGACAGGATGTTTAACTTAATTAGTATTTTAGCTATGTTAGAATAGCTCTAACCACAACATTACTAGTTTCCATAATAAAAAGAAAGGCTTGCCAAACTCAGGATGGACCAGAATTGGAGCATTCATCAGGACTTCTACTAAAAGAGTTAAAAACCTGTCATTGTGATTCTTTCCAGTGAAATGGTACTTCCTTAAGGAGTAAGTAGTTGAGGGGCTCAGCAAGTTCAGCAAAATGGGGGATGAACTGTTGGTAGTAACTGGCTATCCTTAGGAAAACTTGTATATACCTCAAGATTTGGTGATGAGAATTCTTTTGTATAGCATTGACTTTATGAGGTAACAGTTAGATGCCTTCCTGTGTAACCAAATAACTTAGGAACTCCATTTCACTCTGGAAGAAACTGCATTTGACCAGCTTTAACTTTATAGAGGTGGCTCATATTTGATCAAAAATTCTCTCAAAGGTGCTTTAAATGCTCATTGAAGTTATAGGAGAATATCTTGACATTGTCTACGTAGACCAATACACAGGACATTTCAAATCTAGGAGCATACCATAAATGGTCTGCTATAAGTTTGAAGGGGCATTACACAACCCTGAGGCATGTGAGTAGGCTCAAACGGGCTTTTTCTGGAGTTAAGTGCACTTTTCTCTTTGTCTTCACGACCAGCTTGATCTTCCAGTGGCCATTAGCAAGAAACATCGTTAAAAAACAAAAATCCAGTTAAAAGACAGAGAGAATTGTCAATTGATGTTTGTATAGCTGTCCTTTCATATAATCACATTTAACTTTTGATAATCCACTACAATGCAATGACTGCTATCCTTCTTGCGGAGCAGTATCAGGGGGAGGCTCAATGACTATGCGAGGGCTTTAAGATGCCAGCATCCAGAAGTTGTTTCAGTTGTTAAGTGGCCCTCTTTAATTTTACATTTCCATTATACTCAACCATGGATAGGCTGGGAGTCTTCAGTATGCAATTGGTGTTGAACACCGTTCATTAACCTGAAACATCAGGATCTTTGGAATAGATAAGAATAGAAAATCTATTAAGGTCGCAGCCATATGTTGTTGGCCACTAGTTAGGGTGTCACTAAACTTTACATACACTTGGCAATAATTGAATCCCTGAAAAGTCCTAGATCAGCTAATGATCCACAGGCGGAGACAGCATTGCATTTTCTATCAGTAAGGTACAAAGATAAGCGACTAAATGATTATAATTAACCTTAAAGGGCTGATTGATAAGATTTTTCATTAATACAGTGATGGTCCCTAATAAGTGGGGTTAAGTATGACCAGGAAGACTAAGTTTCCTAAACCATGGGATTGATTCCTCATTAATTTCCAAAAAATGAGCTATAGGTATTATTACTTGGAGTTTAGTTTTCACATAAACTTGAGACTTGAGAGGTATAGTTGTCTTATTAATAGGAAAATGGGAGTTTTCTTCTGAAGTATCAACCAATGGAGGAGGAAGAGTAACTTTAGGGCCCATCACTCGATATTCCAGTCTTTTCAGAGAACTTTGTTACAACATGCAGCTGATGTTTTCTTCTTTTCCTTTTGAGAATTTTTGATGATAAGAGGTATACAGTATCCCAAGATGGAGAAATACATGTCCTTGAAGCTTATTTGAGCATCAAATCAAGACAGGAACTGAGTCCTTATAGGTAGGTTATAGGAATCATTAAGCAAGACTATAGCAGGGGAAGAAAAAACTAAAGATCTGAACTGTATAGTCAAGGACAAGTACGTAACAAGGGATCAAGTGCATAAAGGACTAGCAGTACCAAATTCAGAAGTCTGTTTTCTGTCAAGCGATCTTGATTTATGTCAAGAATAATGGGAAACATACAAATATGAGCAAGATTCTAACGTGACCTAATTGCAATATGGTCAGGGAAGCTCCACTGATTTGATGATTATTGAGACTGATAAAAAATGAACTCCTAAAAGGGTGATTAAAAATTACAAACTTAGGATGAAGTTTTCTAATTAAAGTAACAAAGATGTCAAAAAGGCTGGTGAAGATCTTTTTTTATTTGGAGATCTCCAGATTCCGCTGCCACAGCCAAGAAGGTTCTATTACAAAAAAAGCCTTGCATACTACCACAATGACTAAGAGGTCTCCATACCTGACAAATCCTGATTCTCACAAAAATCTTACGTTAAGTAATCCTGAATATCTCATATGCATATAAACATCTTGAAAAATTTTAACAATTAAAGATACCTTCAAATTACCTAGCTATTTTTATTAGAAAGTATTTTTGCTTGTTTTTACAGAGATTTTGCCTGTCCCATGAACAGAGATTGCCTCCAAAAAGTCCTCTGCTGAGAGATACTTGACTTAAGGAACACTATTTCTAAAAGATTCCGCTGGAGCTGCTTTCAACTAATAATTGAACAGCTTTTGAAGGACACAGCCTTTACAAAGATTGTTGAACACCAACAAACTAATGCTTTCTGCCAGATCCTTATAAGGCTCCTGGTGAAGACCTATCTAACATATGAATAACTCCAGAGAAGGAAGCCCTCCTAATAATGAGAGAACATGAGTTTGACCCGTTGAGTCACTATTTGTAATCAAGGTGTGACTTTACTCAACCATAAGAACTTGAGCTCTGTATAATCATGACCCTAACTATCTTGGCTCCAGATGGTTCAACCTATATTAAATTTAGGCTCTTCATGTCGCCCAGACAATCAGAGTGCTACTAGACGAAGTCAGAACCCTGATGGGAGAACTAGTATTAGCAGCTATACCAAGACTTCTCAAATGCACCGACTTTATTCCTCAGCCAAGCTTTCAAACAGTGAAATGAGAATGGCCCAAATGGAATCGTACTTCCAGCAATTTGTTCTTCCTACCTTACGCCATCAAATGCAGTTGCTCGCACTCCACCATATGGAGATGCAGTGGCAGCTTGGGTTGACCCACCATATTAACTCCCAACTCAATGAACTATATGACGGCGACTCTAATTTTAGTTGAGATAATCATGAGGCTATTTTAGATAACCGTTAAGAGATTAATGACAATCAACTCCACTTGGCTCAGATTGACACTGTAGTTTTCCAATATCTGAAAAATAAATTCTCCCAACGGATGGCCCAATTTACACTATGGACATGGACCAAAGAGTGAAACGTGCCTTATATAATGTTGTCAACTAGTTTAAAGAATGCCAAGTGACAAATTCCTGAATTGCTAATTTGTTTTCTCAGGTCCAACAATGGAGTGAACAACTTGCTATAACGTGGCACCAGACGTTGTTGTTCAACACGGGACTCCCAGAAAAACATGACCTAATGGAAGAGAAGGAAAGCAAGGGTTCCTTGGACCTGGAGGCCCCTGAGGTCCTCCTAAAATTCCTCAACTGTTAGACCCTCCATCAGTGAAGACCATGCACAAATTTTGGCTCTTGTACAACAAAAATTAATGGCAGCCCATGGAGCTGAAATGGATTTTGAGGGGGAACATCTTGATGCTAGTTTAATTTACCTCCTTTAACAACCATTATGCAAGGATGACTATCATCCGCTTCTCCTTAGACAGACTTGCAAACCAAGCATATTCCACTTTGATTGGATAATTTCCCAGCTTTAAATAAATATATCTAAATAAAGTACTCTCTCAACACAATTGGCCAATCAGTCTGAGGAAATTAAAAATCTAAGCCAACTTTTAGATTCTAAGGCCCCCTCAAGCATGTCACTGAAAACTATGCTGCTCTCCAGGATTAAATGGATGAATTCCGCCTCCAGTACAATAAGACTATCCAACATTCTGATATAAGTATTATGGAGCCCATCAATTTTGAACGCCCACTTTCTCCTGCTGTCCATGTCCTCTCTGAGTCAGTCAGATATTTCAAGCCTAATTTTAAGGATAATTTATATACCCAGGACTTAGAATATTTAGCTGTATCTCTTTTTGTATGAAGGTGCGATGGAGCAGGCTACCAACTGGCAGAAATGCTAACATATACAAACCTGTATGGATGGTAAATCCCTAGAAATTATGATGCCATGTTTCAAGACATGCACCATGCGGGCGGCCATCAAGTAGGCTCTTATCTGTCAAGAGAGTATCTGTAACTCTCTCGTTCCCAGCAAGGTGATGTGGGATGCAAACCCACATTGCTAGGGAACTAGCCATTAAGAAAAAGGGATGGAAGACACCTCTTGGTGCCTGTGCAAAAGGTACCCCAGGCTAGGGTGTAGAGCGCAACATATAGTACCAGGTAAGTGAGAAACATAACAGCTTGAGTGGACCCCAGAGGGGAGTCCATAATCATGTGTAACTTGGTGTCAGGGGGTTTGGGTGCCTCGATCTAGAGGGGACCTGGGCGGCCCAAGGGAGCACCTGGGATTTTGGTAAATTGTGATAGAAGGTAGTGGCCCACATAGTTGGAAACCTCCCCAAAGAGGTCCACCACCAAGTTTGCCCAAGGAATCATTTGAAAAAATGTAAAATAACGGGTATTTTTATTTAAGAAAGTCGACCAACAAGGAATGTTGGTCACAAAATCATATTTAAATTGGGCTGGGGAAATTCAGGTTCTGCGGAAGTGCGCCCAAGCCTTGACGCTCCAATAAACACACGCTTCCATCCATTTTAGTAAAATACACCAAAAGTGCCTTCACTCAAGTAATTTGATTGAAGCTGTATTTTACCTGAACTTAGAATTTCATAACTTGAACGGGATTTAAACCCTTGCTCTCCAATTATCCAAATCAAACCATTTTCATTTGTAATGTAAATCGTTCGTTTTAGTGCCTGGGCTAAGATAAGAGGCTGGGCGTTTTGTACCCCATCAGTATCAACCTGGGCATGCTTGGCTTGCACCCAGCGTTGATCTAAGGTGTGTTTCAGGTCAGGAAGAGCCTGAAGTTTAACCTTCTGGGCCTCCTGTCGCCCAGCCTTATCCTTAGCATCAGTTCCCACTATTAAGTTATCCAACCATGACATTACCCTCTACTCCTTCTTGGGCTCCACCCCCCCTCCAGGGGCGTTTGCTAAGGAGAAGTTCTTATGTGCTGGTGGCAACTTCATAGCGGCAACGGCCAGCTTAGTCTGAAGTCCTGCAGCCTCAGGAAAACGATTATGAAATAATTCAATCAGGTCTTGGGCATGTACACAATCCTGTGCTGGCACCCAACTGTTCTCTGCTGCATCAAACCCTTTCCAGAATACCAGGTACTTGAGGCGTCGCTTAACCCGGTGAGAGGCTACTATTTCCTCCACTTCCCATTCTGGTGCCCCATCCACAAGATAAGCCTCAGGAGTCACAGGTGGAGGGCCCTCAAACAATGTCAATTTTCTTTCATGAAAGGTGGAGAAAATCTGAAATGCGGAGGGAAGATCCAACTGGTATGAGGCATGACCCACCTTTCTAACTACACGGTAAGGACCAATCCTCTTTGGACCCAGCTTTTTGCATGGCTGCTTGATAGAGATGTTGCGATCATCAAGCATCACGAGATCCCCTTTCTTATATGCTGGACCCACTCGGCACTTTCCATCAGCATTCTCCTTATAAATCAGCATAGCTGCCTCCAAACTTGTGGACACCCCCTGATGGACCTTCTTGAGAGTCTTAGCAAAGTCCAGTACCGCTTCCACTTTGGAACCACAGCTGGGCTCCATGTTAAAAGCAAGGTTAAAGCCATGGTTAGCATAAAAGGGCTGAACAGCCGATTGATAAATGCAAAGTGTTGTTGTAGCTAAACTGAGCCATGGGAAGGTGAGGAACCCAATATGAATGATCTGCGGTGGTGTAACAATGCAGAAATTGTTCCAAGCATTGGTTCACTCGCTCAGTCTGCCCATCTGATTGGGGATGATAGGCAGTTGAACGGCAGGGGCGAATCTGAAGAGTTTTACACAGCTCTTCCCAAAAGATGGAGGTGAACTGGGGTCCCCGGTCACTAATGAGTTCTTGAGGAACCCCATGAAGCGCAAATACATGGGCGATGAAAAGCCTGGCCATTTCAGCAGCAGTTATGGTTGTTCTGCAAGGAATAAAGTAGGCGAACTTTGTAAAGCAGTCCACCACCACCATTATTGCATCATACCCATCTAAAACTGGTAACTCCACAATGAAATCCGCTGATAGGGAAGTCCAGGGCCCTTCAGCCTTTTGAAATGGTACTAAAAACCCTGCTAAAGGTTGCCGATTGGGTTTCATTTGATTGCAGATCAGGCACTCTTTACAGTACGGTCCTACCTGAACAGGCAAGCCCTTCCAAATGTAAGTGCGTCATATCAACTCCAAGGTCTTTGCTTTCCCAGGATGACCAACAGTGATTCCGTCATGATGGTCCTGGATGATCTCCAGGCGCAGTGGTCCAGCAGGAACCCATAGGCGCCCCTGAAACCACACCACTTCATCCTTCATGTGATATCTCCTGGATAAGTCCTCCTGATTCAGGGCGCTCTTAGAGAGAACAACAGCATATTCGGTTGATAATGGCTGAGAAAGAACTACCTTTCTAAACATACTGTATTCTGCTGCGTTTTCCAGAGGCATGAGCGCTGGTGTATGTACCCTAGACTTAGGAAGTTGTGACAGAATCATACTCAGTGGAATCATCAACCGGGTGTTGTGAATCTCTACCTCCTTTGGATTGGAAGCCAAAGCAGGGTTGAGGCTCAAAGCATCCGCCAAACCATTTTCCTTGCCCTTGGTGAACTCATAGGAAAATGTAAATAGGGCAAGGTTCTCATGCCAACAGGTTTGATGTGGTGTTAGAACATGTGGAGCACGGTAGTACAACAAGGCCCGGTGGTCTGTGCGAACCCAGAATTGCTGGGAAGAGCCATGTAAGTGGTGACGCCAATAAATCAGCGCCTCTACCACTGCTAATAACTCCTTGTCATATATGGCGTAGTTTAACTCATGCAGAGACATTTTCCTAGAAAAATATCCCACTGGATGCTCAGACCCATCTTCACCCACCTGTAACAGGGCAGCCACAATGGCAAAGTTGGAAGCATCTGAGGACACAATGAACTCCTTGGCAGGGTCAACATGGCGAAGGATGGATGTGGATAACAAGGTGCACTTTACCGCTTGGAAAGCATATTCCAAAATGGGGACTACTGAAGCACCTTGGCACCGCTGGCCTTATATAAGGGAGCTGCTACCTCGGAGAGATTGGGTGTGAACTTCTTGAGGAATGTACACGTCCCCAAAAAGCTCCTCAGTTCCTTGACAGAGGTGGGGGTAGGCCACTCACAAATAGCCTTCTCCTTGTCTGGAGTTATCATATGGCCCAGGTCAAAAACGACGTTGCCCAGAAAAGTAACCTGGGACTTGAAGAATTCGCATTTACTAATCTTGAGGGTAAGGCAGGCGGCCCTCAATCTCTCCACTACTTGTCAAAGGTGTACAGTATGTGACTCCCGATTGGGGGAAAACTCCAGGATATCATCCATGTAGGCAACCGCACATACCCTCAACAAGTCCCCCAACGCAGCATCAATGCGGCGTTGAAAGATGGCAGGGGCATTCTTAAGCCCAAAGGGCATAACCCGGAACTGGAAAATCCCTTTTCTGGTATGGAATGTGGTTAACCGCTCCTGGCCCTTCTTTATCCGGATTTGATTGAATGCATTGAGGCATCCAACTTGAAGAAAACTTTTGCCTTTTCCACATAGCGTGCACTTTGGGAATCTAAAGGGATGGGATGGAGGTCGGGTACAGTCACACTATTTAGATTTTCTATAATTGACACACAAATGTAAAGTTCCATCAGCATTCTCCACAAAGAGAAGTGGGGAGCAAACAGGGGAGGTACGCTGTAAGATGGCACCTTTAGCCAATTGCTCCTTCACCCATACATCTAAAACCTCTTCCTCTCGGACAGTCAATTGGTATATGGGGGAAGAAATACGCATCAGATCCACAGTGAGTTTAAATTCACAATCAAACTTGGAATGTTATGATAGCTTACTAGCTGAAGCTGCATCAAAAGAAGATGCCAACTCCTCCAAACAGGAAGGTAAGGAAAGTCCCACAGTTGGCAGCAAAGGGGCAATATATGGACTGGGAACATTGGGCCAATGAGGTAAGCTGCCTTGGGCGTTATCCTCAGAAAAAGGAACAATCAACTGGTGACTGTTTGTCAAAGACAAGGATAAAGTGTTCTCTTTCAAATTAGTTCTGACGTCAAACTTTCGCCACCACTCAACACCCAAAATAATGGGGAACAAGAGGTTTCTGATAGCTTGAAACTGGTCAGACAATAGATAAGAACCTACCTGAAAATCGACTGACTCCATGACATTCAGTGTGGGGATACCTTGAGAAGCCCCACCTCTAACCATACCACCTGGTGAGTAACTCAACTCAAGGTAGTCAGCAAGGTTTTGGTCAATAAAATTATTTGAGGCACCAGTATCCACCAAAACAGTTGTGCTGAACTTTCCATAAGAGGATGTAAGGGTAGCAGTCAACAAGAAGTATCCAGAATGGGATTTATTCAACGCAGAAAACACCATCAACTCATCAGAAATTCTTCCTCTGGATTGAACAAGCCATCAGGGTATGTTTTGGAATCATAGAAGGGGAGGGATAGTGGGCTACTCTTACTACTGAGGCCACATATCCTACCATACCCTCTGCAGGTGCATATACATCTTTATATTTGTGACGAAGTTCCTTTTCAACTTCCTGAGAACCCCTAATCATGGTAGGGGTCAAACGAGGGTTCTCAGGAGTAATCTGATATACTGAAATAGGGTCCTCATCCAGACCATATAACAATAAATGGTTTGGTTTGGGATAAATCATTCATGTTATAAAACGCGTTTTCCAGCTCTAATGAACCCACATTCATTCCAAGGGTTTGGTGTGCATCACTAACCAGGGCCATCACCCCCAAGCCCAGAGCCAATGCCTCAGCATACACCTCGGAAACGTGTTGGGGAGAAAAAACAATAATGGAATCTTTTTTGTTAAATTTGGGTTTGGCCCCTCTGATGTTCCCAATTTCCGCTGAGATGGGAGGAAATCAGTGGTAAGCATCTCACGATTAAAGGAAATATCACTAGTTGAGGATGCGGTATTTATAGGGATGACCATGGGTGACATCATCGCGGTGGAATCATCTGAAACCTTTACTTCATTCTCAGGCTAGACCCCTGCACAGTTCGAGTTTAGAAGAAGTAGAAGGATTAGAAGGATAGGATCCCCTTATTTCCAGAGGCGTGCATGACTTTTCAGCTTCCGTATTTATATGATTTGATCTGATGATGGCCAAATTACCTGGCCCCTTCCAGGTTGGGGTGGAGAAACTACCCCAAAGGGTTTTGACAAGATGATCAAAATTGGAAGGAGGTGACTGCCAATTTTGGGGAGTTTTGCATCAATATGTCCAAGGTTGAATGGAGAAATGACGTTTTAACCTCATCATTAATGGCAAAGCCTGGGCTTTTTTGCAGAATTCACTCAAGTATACCTTCATCAGCTGACCCGCTTGTCGCAGATAAAAGAACTCAAAGAAAGAATGGAGGGATGCTTCATCAGGTCGATTCTGCTCCAAGACCTGTTCCAAACCCTCTATTGCTCGCCAAAAGAGCGGCTGTGTGCGGAGTGCCGCAAAAACCCAGTCACCCGCCTCAGGAGAAAACAGGAACAACAGATCCACTCCTCGCAAAAGTGGACGTGAACTAGATAATTTTATTTTTCCCTAACGGAGGTTTTGACTCAAGGGAAGCTAAGGCTCGATGAATTTCCGAGTAAATCTTGGGAGTAAGGTGGGGAATCACGACATTAGGATCGCAAAAAGTCCAAGACCACCAGGTATGAGCAGGAAGGGTGGGCACTTACCAAATGGTAGTTGCAAGAATAACGCTGAGATGCACCAATACAAAACCAAACAAGAAAAAATTTGGTGAGCACCATTGTGGCAGTGACAAATGGCCAGTGCACCCAGTTTACTAATAATGAAAGTCCCACACTGATAATTCTCATGCACGTATAATAAAAGGGTTATCCAAAAAAAGTCAAGAGAGTGTATTTAACTCTCTCGTTCCCAGCAAGGTGATGCGGGATGCAAACCCACATTGCTAGGGAACTAGCCATTAAGAAAAAAGGGATGGAAGACACCTCAAACGGTGCCTGTGCAAAAGGTACCCCAGGATAGGGTGTAGAGCGCAACATATAGTACCAGGTAAGTGAGAAACATAACAGCTTGAGTGGACCCCAGAGGGGAGTCCATAATCATGTGTAACTTGGTGTCAGGGGGTTTGGGTGCCTCGATCTAGAGGGGACCTGGGCGGCCCAAGGGAGCACCTGGGATTTTGGTAAATTGTGGTAGAAGGTAGTGGCCCACATAGTTGGAAACCTCCCCAAAGAGGTCCACCACCAAGTTTGCCCAAGGAATCATTTGAAAAAAATGTAAAATAACGGGTATTTTTATTTAAGAAAGTCGACCAACAAGGAATGTTGGTCACAAAATCATATTTAAATTGGGCTGGGGAAATTCAGGTTCTGCGGAAGTGCGCCCAAGCCTTGACGCTCCAATAAACAGACGCTTCCATCCATTTTAGTAAAGTATACCAAAAGTGCCTTCACTTGAGTAATCGATTGAAGCTGTATTTTACCCAAACTTAAAATTTCATAACTTGAACGGGATTTAAACCCTTGCTCTCCAATTATCCAAATCAAACCATTTTCATTTGTAATGTAAATCGTTCGTTTTAGTGCCTGGGCTAAGATAAGAGGCTGGGCGTTTTGTACCCCATCAGTATCAACCTGGGCATGCTTGGCTTGCACCCAGCGTTGATCTAAGGTGTGTTTCAGGTCAGGAAGAGCCTGAAGTTTCACCTTCTGGGCCTCCTGTCACCCAGCCTTATCCTTAGCATCAGTTCCCACTATTAAGTCATCCAACCATGACATTATCAAAGAATTTAGAAGTAACCTATCCCATGCTAATTGTAATCAGGCTTCCATGCAAATCCACTCAAGATGAGGGTAAAAATACATCAAATTTTCCAAACTCTTCTATCACAAATCCAGGCACTGGTTTCCTGCAATCAGGTTACCTCAGATGATGTCATCGCTTCTGTTCTCTCCACCAGTTAACACAATACCAATCTGGTGGTATATCTAATATTTCAAAGAGATGTATACATCTATCCTCGACATTTAGGAATCTATAATGGAATTGCCAAGCCAGAAGTATGCCAAGCCTCAAATAAAGGAAACTGACCCCATATCCATGCAGTTGGACATTTTCAGAGATCAAGACCATGCCATGACCTAGGCTCTTATTGAGGGATTTTTGGTCATCAAGAGGACTCCTGTTGGGAATAAAGCTGATAAGTCAGGAATAGTGGAGTCATCTTAGGGGGCGAGGTACCCTCTGCTGATGACGCCATACTCAACCTCAATCTACCATCGCTCTGCACACTGAATGTTACTTTCTGGAGAAAAATGACAAATTGGACGTTCCAGACCCTATGATTTTTAATAAAAGACTTAACTTCTTCTTACTCTGCCCTTTCCAGACTTCTCTAGGAAATTCAATTTACTCAACACCCCATTCAGCATCAAAAATACTTAAGTAGAGGTTTTTGTTCACAAGGTGAAGATGTTGTCTATAATTGACACTGGCCCTCCTTATAATGTCATTTCTCTCAGATGGTCAAGCAGATAAAGGTTGCAACAGACCATAATCCTATCTAGAATACGAGACAGTGGGACCACATTGGACTTGCTTTTTGTAAGCGTTTTCATCCTTCCTCTTTGATTTGGCTCTCTGGTTGTACCGGATCCCACCATTGTTTTTGTGAGATGATAGTTATGGCTTAGTTATTAGCACCTAGTTTTTAGTTGATTTCTTTACTTAAATAATCCAAAAATATATACTTTTTATTTATAATATAACGTATCCCCTGGTTGTGGAAGACCTTCCTAGAGAGAGGAAAGAGAAAACGCCGACGTTACTTACAAGGAACACCCAGACTACATTTAACAGCTAGAGTATTTGGTAAATGTACAAAAACTAAGTTGCAACCCTCTAATGAAGAGGCTACAGAAGGGATGCCTGTGTATGCGCCTAGCCGCATAGTCATACCATCTAAATTGCAAATTCTAGTGGACACTAGGATCCAAATTACCATATCTATAGAAAACTTATTAGAAATTCAGGGAGATAATATTCCAGCTGTTGACTTTTGGTTGTATTGGCTAAATCCACCAAGCTGGTTGCACAGGATAATAAACCACTGAGCAACGTAACATTGATATGCAGATTGCCAATCTTAATAAAAACAAATATAAATATGGAGCTATTTCCCCAATTGACACTTTTATTATACATATAAAATTGAGAACCTCACTGCGGACTACTAAAAACCTCCCACTCTCATTCTCTCGCTCAACTCTTATCCTCAGTTTTCTTTGTCAATTCCAACCCTTCTGCATAGTAATCTCCTATTTGTTACATTTTGGAGTTTTCGTTCTATCTCAAGGCTTTAGCAGAATTTCCTCAATTCACTGAACAATCAATACTATGATTGATTTGCTTCAAATCAATATGATTTCCGCTCAATCCTGAGGCTCAACTTGATTCTAATTTACAATCTACCATAATATATAGCTTATAGTCCAGTCATATCAATAACTCAATATTACCCCACCTTTTGATTAAATGATAAGCTCCTATTGCTTGTATGCTTGGAGGAACTTTATGTGAACTTGGTTGATAATCTGACCACCATAGGGTTCCTTAATGGTGTAGGCATTGATACCAGTCATTCAATTATTTCAAACGGCCCAATCCAAATGTTAATGAGCTTGTTCTTCTGTCCAAATCCATTTTGGTCGTTAACAAGACATGATCTCCTACAGCAAGCTGCAGGAGTCTGTTACATCTACTCTGATCAGACACCTGATCATGAATCCGCTTAGCCAAGCTGGTAGAATATGCTTCCATTTGTAGTTTGATCAGTGTCTCCATTAGATTGATTAAATAATGATGCAGTTTTATGCCACCAGTATTTCCACACATTAGTAAAGAGAAAAAGTGTTGGGATTTTTGCCCATATTCCCAGGCTGCTAGATTACCTGGTATCACTAGGGGAAAAATTCCCTAAAGTGAAGTGAATTGGAAATCAGTTGACCCAAATTTCGGAGGAACTATGTTCAGGGGATTTTAGGATATTTGTCTGGTTGTATCCATCAGGGATCGATCCAGATGAATACCTAATATCTCATCAGGTGGAGCAGCTGATGAAATAAGGCATCTGATAGTAATTAACTATCAGATGTACCAATTGGGATCAGTCAGGTTTCATCACCAACTGATTGGAAATGTTTAATGAGTTGTGAGGTGAGTGATGCCACCTGCAACTAGCGAATCAATTAGTTGGTGAAGTGACCTGCCATAATGGGTAAAAAGTCCCATTATCTAAGAAGGTCGCTAGCCAATTATGGTTGATTTGCTTGGATTGAGAGGAAAACGTTAGGAATACATTTCTTACTCTTTCTGTTTGAGGTCTTGAGGATGTCCAACATCGGAATCCTAGTCAGGATGGGGAAGACCATTGCTGCCAAGATGAGGAAGGGTGATTCAATGGCAACAGCTGCCGTATTATTGAAGAGGTATCAACTGAGGGTTAGATAGCTGAATCACCTATAAATTCACTAAAATTCACTATAATAAAAACAGACAGATAGACATTATTAAAGAACATTATTAGTTTTATTGTAGATTTGGTAATAGTTAGACTATCAGCATCTAGCGTGAAGATTTATCTCAAGGATATTATTTCAGAAGGCAATAATTGGTAGACTCTCAGAGAAGAGTAGAGATCTGAGCGGGGATCTAGAGATGAAGGGAACTACAGCTAAGGGATTGCTGCTAACTGTGTGTTGGGCCAAAGAAGACTGTCATCAGAGGATCTTAACAAAATCAAGTGAACAGGATTAAAATGAATAAATCCTTACAAGTATGATATCAAGTATTAATCAGAATTACTGGCCAAAGCATTGGGCCCAAAAATAATTCTAACTCGACTATGGATTATATATATTCTTACAACGAGAGGTGCATGAGGAAATTGAACCTGTGGAGTAGAAAGATTACTAGGGTTGACCTCTGATAATCAACCCAACGGAGTAAATTTTTACAAGTTGTTGCTCACTACAAGGGTAGTTGAGTTGAAGAATTTATCAAGAATGTCGCACAAAGAAGAGTATCAGCAGGGCCAACTTGGGTTGGAATTGGGCCCGCTGTAAATAGTCCCAAGGAACAGCAAGATCAACTCAGGTTGAAATTGGATCCGCTTTAAATAGTCCAAGGAGTGAGTGTTTAGATGATGCATTAGACAAAATAAGAAGCAATTAATCCAGAGAATCGGATTGCCATACCAATGAAGAGATGAAGTCAAAAGAGGAAATGATTAATTCAAGATAGTGGAGGAAATCATTTGATTCTTTAACACTCAATTAATGGTTAGAAGCTACAGGAGATGGTTTCATCAATTCCAGAGACTTTGGATGAAGCTAACGATGCCAGAACGACCTGTGTAATTAAGGATAGCCATGAAGGCTGAGAATAATTTTCAGAAGAAAAAACGAGCTGGACAATCAAATGAAACTGTTGGCTGATGAGATACAAAAATCCGAGAAGCATCAGTTTGCTGAATAAGAGATGAAATTGGGCCTGATGGACGAATTCCCAGTCAGTATTAAAGGCCTGATTCAGGAGAACTGCCTGAAGTTGGCAAGTATGGCTTATACATGAGAAGACAGCGCTGCTGGTCATATAGGGAGAAAGGTTAATACTAACTGGTAGTATTGAGCCTAAGAGAAAATAATTGCAATGTCCCCAGCGGACCTCTGAACCATTAATGGTTATGTCCTGAGATTTTGGTCAAGTCCCAGAAGGGGACCACTGAACCAAATGGTTGGTTAAATTTTAAGAGGATAATTTGAACCATGATAACTGGTAGGTTTTTTTTAGTATTAGATGGTCTCAACCCAAGGGGGATTCATCGATGTGATAACTGGTAGGTTTAAGTACCCAGGACCAAGTTAAGATGAAGGGAAAGGAAGGACCTCTGAGCCTTTTTGTAGGTTGCAAGTCCCATTGCAAAAGAAAAATACTAAAAATATATAAAATATTAAAATGTCAATTTTATGGTCTATGAGTTCAGACCTAAGAAGTGACAAGAAATCCTGACAGCTGAATGGAGGAAATTCCACCTCAATGAGATGAAATTATTGGCTGGGGTAGCCAAAAAGTATCAATTATTGGTTAATTAAGAGCAACTCGCTGATCTGTTGGAAGGCTAGCAAGAGGAGATGCTCAAATTATTGAAAAGTACCGGAGAAAATTTGCCTAAAAAATGACCAGGAAATTGGGATACACATGAAGTGAATTGTAAGATAAATAATGGGGAAATCTGCCAATCAGGCCAAATTGAGATGATTCTACAATTTAGGGTCTCTCAATGAAATGGGATTACCAGCCAGAGCGGTCAAAAGAATCAACTTATTAGTTGATCAAGAGCAACTCACAGATCTGCCAGAAGGGCAGAAGGAGGAGGTGCTTGAATTATTCGAGAGATATTGGGAAATATTCGCTCAGGATGATCACAATTTGGGATGCGTGCAAGGCATAATTCATAAAGTCAACACCAGAGAAAATTTGCCAATAAGAATGAGACCAATCTGAAGATTAAAAGTTGTTGAAGTGGTAGTGGAAGATGAGATCAGCAAACTAGTAAAGCATGGGCTTTCTAGTTCCGTCATCAAGTCCCTGGGCAAGCCCAATTTTAATCATAAAGAAGAAAGTTGGATCAAACTGGGTAGTGATTGACTATTGGAGGCTGAATAAAATTATGAAGAAGGATTTGTATCCCCTACCAATGATCGACAATGTGCTGGACTGATTTGGAGAAGCGAAGTATTTCTCCACGATGGACCTAACCTTGGGATACTGGCATATCGACTTGCCAGCAGAAGACCAGGAAAAATGTGCGATTAGCACTGCACAGGGGTTATACCAGCCAACTAGGATGCCCCAGGGTCTTTGTAATGTTCCCACAATGTTCCAGAGGGCCATGGATGTGATATTAAGTGACCTGAAGTTATTGTGCATCCTGGTATATCTGGACAATATCAATGTGTTCAGTAGGACGTTTACTAATCACCTGCACCACTTGATAGAAGTATTCAAGCAACTGTCCTCAGCTAACCTGAAGATCAAGCCATGGAAGTGCCACTTCTTCAAGAAGGAGCTTGAATACCTGGGATTTGTGATCAACGCAAATGGATTGCAGCCGCAACCCCAGAAGATAGCAGCTATTGAACAGATGGCTGTGCCAAAGAGTGTCTGAGACATCCAAGTATTCCTTGGGATGGTCATATACTATAGAAGATTTATTTGGGACTTCGCCCAAATAGCTGAGCCTTATTTCATTTATTAAAGGATCCAAAAAAAGGATTCATATGGAATGAAGAGGCCCAGGACTCTTTCAATGAATTACGCCGGTACCTGATAAATTCGCCAATTCTGAAGTATCCAAATTTTGATCAGGAGTTTATCATTCAAACTGATGCTTTGTTGACGGCGATTGGCGCCATATTGAGCCAGGTAGGTGAACTTGGGAACAAACATCCAGTGGCATATGTTAGTCAGACACTCTATGCTGCGGAGAGGAATTACACCATAACTGAGCGTGAATGGCTTGCAGTCATTTACGCCTGTAAACAGCTTCAGGTATATGTCCATGGATCGCACTTTAAGGTGGTGATGGACTACTCTTTGTTGCGTTGGCTGCACAATCTGTGGGAACCTGAAGGATGACTGGCCTGATGAGCACTCAAGCTTCAGGCTTATGATTATAAGATAGTCCACTGAGCGGGGGCTTATCATCAGTTTGCGGATGGCTTATCATGGTTACCAATGGTCCAGTTGTTATATCTGCAGGCGGATGATCTATTCCAGAGAATGGTCAAAGGAAGAATTGAGGATGAGCCTCGAAAAATCCAAGATGCACTTTGAAAAGCAATGGAAAACACTGAGATCATGGATGGACAAGTATTCAAGACAAAAAACAGGAAACGGCTATTATTTTAACAAAACTTCCAGAGAGAGCAACGATTGTTCAAGCCACTCAAAAGGTTGTCAGGCATGGAGGCCTGAGGAAAACAACTGACCATATTTGCCAGTATTAATACTGGGAATTGATTAATTATGATGTTGCGGACCATCTGGCTTGTTGTGTGGAATGCCAACTGCACAAACCACACAATAATACAACTGGATACTGACTGGTCCGACCTGGATATGCATGGCACATAATGTCTATTGACATGATGGGACCGTTGGCGATGAGTACAGGAGGAGTGAAATAAATCATAGTAGCCATTGATCATCTGACGAGATGGGTCAAAACGAAAGCATTAACACGCATTGACACTACCATATACTGCGAGATTCAACCTGGATCAAGTAGTATACCGGCATGGGTGTCCACAAGTTATACTGAGCAATAATGGGACCAACTTTACGTCCCATGTGATCCTGAGGCTAAACAAAATAATGGGTAACTGGGGAGTCATGTCAGTACCATACCGGCTGGAGACAAACGGACTGGTAGAATGGGCCAATGGGATGCTGACTTCGATGCTGAGGAAGCTAGTTGCAGGGAGAACTTTCTGCGTGGGAATGTACCTGAGTTTGGTGATGTTTGCCTACAACATCAGTCATCATACGGTGACAGGAAAGATGCTGTTTGAATTACTATATGGGAGGAAGGCCGCCTTGCCACTGATATTATATTTGGTAGTAGAACCTACGTCAAGGATGAGTATTGAACAATACCTGAACTGACTGACGAGTATCCTGATTGATATGCAATTGCAAGCATTCAATACTATCTTAAAGAAAAGGATATGATCGAAATTGACGATGATAAGAATCAATTGCCTTTAGAAGAATATCAAATAGGAGAAAGAGTCGCATATTGTGATATGCATGGTTTCAGATGGAGAAACAAGCTGGATGCATTATGGTCAGGTCTGTTCAAAGTAATTGCCAAGATGGCTACTGATGCTTATTCCATCAAGAATCTCTTGGATGGAAGAGTAGTAAATCGAGTCCACGCTAGGTATTTAAAGTGATGAATTGAAGAAAAGAACAAAAAAAGAGATCCTGAAGGACCACTGAACCATTAAGATGGTCATGTCCTAATGATTAGGTCAAGTCCAAAAAAAGGACCTCTGAACCAATCTAGATGGTTAAGTCTGAAAAAAGGACCTCTGAACCATGGAAAACTGGAAGGTTTAAATGCCCAGGATCCAGTTTGGGGGAAAAGATGGACCTCTGAACTGAAACAAGGTTAAGTCCCATAGGAAAAAAGAAGGTTAAAGATAAAACATCGATAAAAGATATTGGAATAAAATTCAAATGCATAGATAAAAAACTGATATATTTTTATAAATTTTTATTTATTATTGATTGTCCTCAGTGGGATGATTCCACCTATGTCGCCTCTTGGGGGAGGGAGGATGGATTGCAGTAGGGAGGAATAGCCCATTGAAATCAATATGCAATTGGACAATAGCAAGGGCGAGTCCTACTCAAAACCACGTTTGTTGAGCTGACGCTGAGCCCTGAGAGAATGCGACTAGGGGAAGGGAAATAGATATGTTGGAAGGTGCCAATCATGAAACCCCGTAGCAGGGTGGAAAACAGCAATAAAGGAAGAGGCAATTGGTGAATAGCCCCAAGTAATTCCAATAAGGCACCGGCACCATAAGATTTGTCTTGAGTGCCTGCCAATGGGCCTCATCAAGAACACTGGACATGTGAGCCAGCAGCAAAGAAGGAATACTTGAGGGAGATTGTCAAATCATACCCCCAATTAGCGCCATCAATGGAAGATAGCGAAGGGAAGCTCCAGAGAAGAGGTAGTCGTGCAAAGAACAGATTGCATCCTGTAAATGCTGACTACAGGCTTTGTGGAAGCTGAAGCTGAATGACCAATGAAAATTAGGCGAGGCTGTAAGCTTCGTTGACCAATTCAAAGAACATGGCCAGCAAAGCGGAGAGCATAAGTGGCAGTATCCCAATCCAGAAGTTTGTCTAGATCTGAGGGATTCAGCGCTAATGACAACGCCTTGATGACTTGCGCTTGAAGTTCAGCATAGGGAAGCTCGGAATGAATGCTGTTTCTGATTGAAAGCTCAGAAATCAGCACCGCGGGTTGGTAAAATTGTCTGAGTTGGAAGAGGAACTTGGGGAGCAAATCCAACCTGACCAGGAACATATGATCCAAAGTAATTGGCATAACCTCCAGAGCATATATGATGATGTTTGGAGCCTCAGTGAAAGGAGCAAAATCCAGAAGGGTTTTGAAGTCCAACTCAGGGATTGACTGCATGGGAAGAGTCAGCTGAGAGTTATTTGAAATGATGGAACGCCTAGTTTTGTTGGGATTGGATACCGTTTCTGGTAACTTGATGGAAGGACTAGCCCCTTGCACCAGGCTAGGGCGTATGAGTCCTGGAAGGACCATAGAAGAGGGTCTGCCGAGATACTAACTCATCTGCTGGAAGAGGCGGAGGTCCAAATCTGACAGACTGTTTAGAAGTTGCTGATAACGAGATTCTGAGTTTGACATATGAGCAGGACTAGAGGGGGGATGTCAGACTGATATAGAAGTTGACATTATGCACCCTACACTCCATTAGGCTCCAATTAGGGATATTAATTTCATAAAACTAATTGAATAAGCTTTCTGAGGGAAGAATGACTTACAGCCAAGAGGTTATGTGCAAAATAATGAAGGCAAACATAAATAAGAATTCTTAATCAAGCTGCAAAACAAACATCGATGGCAAGAGTCTCCTGTCTAGGATGAGGAGAGAATCAAGAATTCAAGGATGCTGGACCAAGAAACCTAAATATGACAGCGGGTCATAACTCCTGATGGGGAAACTGGATCCTAGGAAAAAGATCGTCACAAGTAAATTGATCAGCCTGGCATAATAAGAGGTTGTGGGGACCGCGCTCTAAGTAGGCGGTAGTGAGGAGGAATAGGAGAATTGCCATATGCCAAAGGTCATCCCAAGCAGCGTTAAGTATTGATGAGTGTACTCCGCTTGAACCATTGAAGTATTTGACCAGGTGTCCAAAGCAGTGTTTCCATGCCCAGTCCTTTTCTCGCTGGAAATCTAGGCAAGAAGGGGGATGTGTTGGGATTTTTGCCCATACTCCCAGCCTGCTAGATTACCTGGTATCACTAGGGGAAAAATTCCCTAAAGTGAAGTGAATTGGATTCGGTTGACCCAAATTTTGGAGAAACTACATTTGAGGGATTTTAGGAATTTTCTGGTCGTATCCATCGGGGATCAATCTGGATGAATACCTAATATCTCATTGGGTGGAGCGGCCAACGAAATAAGGGCATCTGATAGTAATTAACTATCGGGTGTACCAATTGGGATTGGTCAGGTTTCATCACTGACTGATTGGGAATGTTTAATGAGTTGCAAGGTGAGTGATGCCACCTGCAACTAGCGAATCAATTAGTTGGTGAAGTGACCTGCCATAATGGGTAAAAAGTCCCATTATCTAAGAAGGTCGCTAGCCAATTATGGTTGATTTGCTTGGATTGAGAGGAAAACGTTAGGAATACATTTCTGACTCTTTCTGTTTGAGGTCTCGAGGATGTCCAACATCGGAATCCTAGTCAGGATGGGGAAGACCATTGCTGCCAAGATGAGGAAGGGTGATTCAATGGCAACAGCTGCCGTTTTATTGAAGAAATATTAACTGAGGTTTAGATAGCTGAATCACCTATAAATTCCCTAAAATTCACTATAATAAAAACAGACAGATAGACATTATTAAAGAACATTATTAGTTTTATTGTAGATTTGGTAATAGTTAGACTATCAGCATCTAGTGTGAAGAATCCATATTAAGGATATTATTGCAGAAGGCAATAATTGGTAGACTCTCAGAGAAGAGTAGAGATCTGAGCAGGGATCTAGAGACAAAGGGAACCATGGCTAAGGGATTGCTGCTGACTATGTGTTGGGCTGAAGGAGACTGTCATCAGAGGATCTTAACAAAGATCAAGTGGACAGAATTACAGGGAAAGAATCCCTATGAGTATGATGTCAAGTATTAATCAGAAATACTGGCTTAAGCGTTGGGCCTAAAATAATTTAAACTCGACTATGGATAATAGTCATCATACTATTATTGGATTATATATATATTCTTACAATGCGAGGTGCACAAGGAAATTAAACCTGTGCAGTAGAAAGATTACTAGGGTTGACCTCCGAGAATCACCCAATGGAGTAAATTTTTACAGAAGGTAAAGCTGGATGTCTACCATAGAGCTTTTAAAAAGGACTCTTGCTAGTGGACAAGTGGTAGCTGATATCAATCACAAAGACATCTGTGGGTAGGATGGTACTCCATTTATAGGGTCAATCTTTCACAAGTTTGTGGAGAATATTTACCAATTTTCCGTTGACCTGTTCCCCATTCCATTGATTCTGGATGGTTGGGCGTAGTCAAGACCCCAAGAATTGCCATCAGTTCATTCAACTTGGGCAGGATATGTGAATGGAAATTGGTTCATTTGTCCATTAGGATGAACTGCAGACAGCCATGTCGCTGTATGACACACTCCATGGTAAACTTGGCGGTGGTGACCACCCCCAAATCATTAATTGCCCTGGCTTCCACTCATTTCGTCAAATGATCAATTGCTACAATTTCTGTACTTAGATCAGTTTGCGCCAGTTGCAAAAAATCCATCATATCACGCAAAATGGTATGCCATGAGAACTGGGGCTTAAACAGCTGGTATGTGGTCTTCTTGTAGAAAGGTTTCTCCACTTGGCACTGATGACAACAGCTAACTGTCTCCAGCACATCATAATGCATGCTCTCCCAATAGTAGTGGGTCACAAGAACTCCAATGTTTTCTGCAACCCACCATGCCCTACCGCCCAATGTACATCCAAGATAATCGCTCGCCTATCATAGGGTTTAGGGAAACTCAGCGTTAATTCCTCAATCCACTTATATAGTTTCCCATTTCATAAGAAGGTATCCTGTTTAAGCCCATCTAGCACTGCGATCACTTGTGGCGGCTCATTGTGGTATTTGCCCACCACCATATTCTCATACATAATGTCATTCAAATCCGCCGTAATGGTTACCGTTGGTAGTCATGAAAGACAGTATGCATTTTGATGTTTCGCTCCCAGCCAGTTTACAATTTCAAAATCATACGCTTGGAGCTTCAATGCCCATTGCGTGAGCCGTACTTCAGGTTCACAGAGATTTTTCAGACAATGCAAAAATGCATGATCTGGTATTACTTTTAATTGCACCCCATGGAGGTATACCCAAAACTGTTTATGTGCATATATCACCGCTATGTACTCCCACTAAGTCATGGTGTTAATCTGTTTATGACAGTTTAAGCTTCAGCTACAAAATGTGACAGGGTGCTCTACGCCGTCATCATCCTTATGAGATAACACTGCCCTATGGCGGAAATTGATGCATCCATTTGCACTATGAATTGTTTTTGAAGTTGGATATTGTAAAAAAAGCGCGCTCACCAACGTGGTTTATAAGACTTCATAAGCGTTTTGGCTTTATTCCGTCCAATCAAAGATGACATATTTCTTTAATAACTCAAAGAGCGGTGCACCAATGCAACTGAAGTTAGGAAGGAACCGTCAGTAGTGACTATCCCCAAAAACACTTGGATAACTCTTTTATTGCCTGACCAGGTCATCTTATTTATAGCTTCCACCTTTTCTAGTTGCATTTAAGCCCTTTGAGTCCACCACGAACCCAAGGTATTCCATTTGCTCCTTAAAAGATGACACTTCTGATGCTTGATCTTGACATTAACGTTGTCAAGTTGGCGGAACACTTGTTCCAAGTAGTCAAGATACTCTGTGATTATTTGCAAGAAGCCGTTAATATCATCAAGGTATACTAGAACGCAGTAAAGCTTCAAGTCACTTAAGATCATATTTATAGAATGCTGGAATGTAGACGGGGCGTTGCACAAACCTTGTGGCATATGTGTAGATTGGAACAACCCCTTTGAAGTGTTTACAGCGCATTTCTCGAACTCCACCGCTGGCAATTTGATCTGCCAGTGCCCCAATATCAAATCCATGGCAGAAAAATATTAGACCCTCCCAGTCAATCCTTTGCATCATCAATTTATGGAAGGGGATAAGAATCTTTCTTTGTGACGCCAATGAGCTTTTGATAGTCAATGACCACCCAGTTGGTGCCATAAATTTTGACAATAAGCACTGGCAATTCCACATGCTCTTGGATGGCTCTAACATCCCTTGTTTGGTTAATTTGTCTTCATCATCAGAGACAACCTCTTCCGCCACTTTTGAATGCTGAATAATCTGTGAACAAATGGGAGGGTGATTCTCCGTGTCTACTCAATGAACCACCCCTTGTGCGCACCCCAAATAGTGGTCATCAGAAGCGAAAAATTTCTTGGTGTTTTTCAAATAGGACCTTCGCTCTACTTTATGTTCCTCTGACAATCCAGTTAGAGCTTCCTGAGGAACCACTGTCATCACGCCAAATGGGGATTTTACTGATAGGTTGAGGTCCTTCCATGATCTGAAGAAGTGAATATGGTGAACCTCATCCATATGGGCCCGGTGTAAATAAACCACCACTTGGTGCCTTTGGACCGTTATAGCCTCCTTCTGCATGTTTACTATCAGCACCTAAACTTCCCCCTACCCTGGTAACAATAACCCCAGAGCCACATGAGGTTTGAGCTGGGATTTCTGGTAGGGCTTATGATCTCCCACATATAACCCTTCTGGGATTTTAATTACAAGCTCCATCCCTGCTTTGACCTGATGCCTATATGATATGCTTACAGTGCTTGCAGCTCATAGCGGAATACCTTTGTACTCATAGATCTGGTTGGGGAGGTGTTAAGTTCTAGGGTTCGTTTGCTTTATAAATTAAATCCTGCACATATACTCAGAAAGAAGTTTGGCCAACAGATCCTCAAATTTAGCCAGTGTCTTATGGCTTTATGACCATTTTAAGCTCGCTAGGCTTTTCTAAAATGATCTGACTCTTATGGTCAATTTTGGGTTTTAATTTTACCTTCAAATCTGGAAGCTTCTACCAAGGCAGGCAATAATACAAGCTGGAGATTTTCTGCCATAACAGCTTGTCAACACTTTCAATAGGAACCACCTCTGATAAAAAATCAGATAAAGAGATTTTGTAAAAATATATCTTTTATTAGGAAATATTATTTGATGAGTATTCATTAGGCCAGGCGCCAGTATTTATACCTCTAGGGCATCTCTTGGCCACATTTTGAGCATGCAATTTCCACAGATTTTTTACCTCAGTTTAACCCTGAACTGATACTATTATGACCTATTGCTAGGTTTATTGGTGGCAAATTACTTTTAATTTTGGGAGGATTTCAGGGACAAAAATCGCAATATAAACGTGCAAAATGTCCTAAGATCATAATTTAAGTTTTGTCATACTTCTGACAAAATATGAATTCTGGGAAAATTTGGCATTGGTTTAAGTAAATGATGCACCCCTAATTGGGACGTCAGCAGGCCTCTCTCAATAGCACTAGGTACTCCCATTTAGGCGTTCCATGTGCAAGTGCTATTGCACCAATTATGAGATCAACATACAAAATTCGCCACTGGGTGGGAAATTGGTTATTCTTAGAATCAGCCCAATTTGTGTTTCATCGTACAGCTGACAGAAATGACTCCCCAATTAGGATGTCAACAATCCTCTCAATAGCACTAGGTACTCCCATATGGGCAGTACATGTGCAAGTGATATCATGCCAATTATAAGGATCAACATATAAATTTCTCCCTAAGGTGGAAAATTATGTTTTTATGATAACATTTGTCCATGGGATTTTTAGATGTTCTTTTTATATCATACTCAGATAAATTTCCTGAGCTGAATAGTTAATATTGATCCTGAATAATTGGGAAAAAATTATGAGGTTTTTACATGTATAATCATCCTAAATTATATAAGATATTCAGTCCAAATTGAAAAGTGTATAGTTGAATTAAGTGGCATTGAGATATTTGGCCCAAACTGTAAAGTAGATAATTGAATAAAGTTGGAGTTGGGTATTCACCCGAATTGTATAAATGTAATTAGCTTTAGTAGAGAATTAGAGTAATTAGCTCAAGTTTTGGAAGGATAATTTGCCTGATTTGTTGGTTGTTGGAGGGTTATTTTTGGGTCATCCACCAGATTCTGACAGGAGGGCTCTGTTCCTCCACTTTATCCACCGATATTGGACAGAAATAACCCCATCACTATATGCAAAGTTGATCTGTCTGGAGCAGATTAGGTCCTTTAAACTTTACTAAAGGCAAAGTAAATGGGGATCTGTTGTACCAAGATACTAATAGTTTCTTCTGTCATATTTACCACAGCCCCAAATCGCCACATGAACACAGCACCAATCAACATGTCATAGTTATTATTTGGCAGAACCACCGCTGGAGTGGAATCCCTAACTCAACCAAATTTCAGAGGTAACGCACATTAAGCTCCTTCAGACAAATTCTCTGTATTCCCGTGGTCCTATACAATACTCTGTGTTCCCCATCAGGCTTCAGTGGAAGCTTAGCCATGAGCTTGGTGGAGATTATATTAACTGGGGCACCAGTATCTATACTAACACTTATTTTTGTGTTCTGAACAAAAATATCACATTATGTACACTCTGAATAAAAAGAACCATTGGTGTAAATTATGTGAACATCTAAGGGCTTTTTATTACCAAGAAAAGTGGCTATACCCATATTAACATGAGGATACTCCTGGGCAATCTTTTCTACTGGAATGCCCTCTCTAACACCCACAAGGGAGGCAACGTCCATTAAGGTTCCAATATCAAATTGTGCCATTTAATTCATTGATTTTACAAGCATACAGCTTTTGCACATCTCAGTGGAACTCGGATCCTGAGGGCCATAATCACTTTCTTGGATGAAGGCTAAAGTAATTTGCGGAAGTTGTTGGTATAATAAGTCTTTAGTTGAGTACTGGGGCCATTGCAAAGAGACTCATGGGAATCATCAGGAAGAATAAATTTATATTAGTGGAGCTAGAGCGTCCCATCTCTACTCCTCTTGATCTTTTTCATGCTTAATCAAAACATATGGCACTTCATGAACGTGCTGGTTGCCTGGGCAGTTAACCACATAATAAACTTTTCATCTGCATGAAAAACAATCATTTATAAATGGCTCCCATCTATATTTTGTGCCTGAAGGTCCAGGTCAAAAGTTTTCAAGAGCATTGATATTAGGCTAGGGATGGGGCGGCTGAGCATAAGGAGGGCGGAAAGGATCTGCCAACATATTGGGTGGACAGATATTTCCCAACGGATTATAACTGGGTCGTTGCAGTCCATTTCCAATGAGGATGCGGCGGCAGTAGCAGGGGCCTTCTGCTCCACAATGGGAGCACTGAACATGTCAGATAGACTTCATAAAGTGTTAACAATTTAAAGAAGCCCTGAGTCTTCATTAATTATGTGAGTCATAGCATTGTACAGTTCACAATATGGTTTGACTGCCGTCATCATGGCTACGTCTACATCCTCATTGGTTAAAATATTGGCTCCCACTAACACATGAGCTTCATTTATGAATCGCTCTGCAAATCCACCAGGGACTCATACCTGAAAAACTGTACTGTCAGAAAGTTGACTTTCGCTGCTCATCTTCACCATGCACTGAACAGATAGCACAGTTTCCTTTACCTCTCAATATGATACAGAACTACTTTGTAGGTAACAGTTGACGTGGCAGGCGCTCCCAAAATCCAAAGCGTATAGCAACAGTTTCAATTTCCGCTGATTTAATGCCCCTTCCATGGCGAATTCGAACATTTAAAATATTCGTGCATATTCCCAGCATGACTGAAAGGTGGTATCTTCTTGATCCAAGCAATTTCACCTTGCTCCGGGCTCCAGGTACGAGTAACTGACAGAATAGGTTTGGAATGGCCAAGGGAAATCCCCTTGTTGACTAGAATAGGGCCACATGGATGGATGCAAGTCTGACGAAGTAAACTGAGAAGAAGTTGGATTGTGGAGAGGAACTGCTGCAATCCCCCAAGGGGTACTCAAGGGCCAAACCATAGTATTCTTCTCCAGACTCGCCGCTAATTGCACCCTTCCCTCCCTTTCCAGCCTGTTTGGAAATGTGTTTGCCAAGTATCCGCTCAGCCTTGACCAAATAGCACTAACACCGGCTATCTTGCACCCCCTGTGAAGTTCTTTGAACTCATTCTGTAATTTGGTGCCAAATTTCCACTCAGTGTCCATTTTTCACTCCATCACATGATGCAATGAGAGGACATCCTCCAATGTGCCCTGCATTCTCGCGTTCTGCCATCCTATGTCACACGCTTGTCAGGTTACCTCATCTACTTTATTAACTAGATCAGCTCGTTCCCACACCAGCTCCTCATTGGCCCATCAAAGATTATCCAAGCACACTCGTATATCAGTGTACCCCACTGTATCAATTAATGGAAGTGTAATGGCTCAACTCTGAGCTGCATGACTGGCACTTTTCAACTGATTAATTTGACCCAGCAACTGGATGTATTATGAAGACGTCACAAAAGAGCTGGTCATATGGTCAGCTGCCCGCTGGTTACTCCATTCAGCACAAAGTTGACTAATTTGAATGCCATGGAGTCAGCTTGATCAGTCATCCACCTCTCTGTCAGGGCAACCTGGCCCCTAATCTAAGCTACTGATCTTTCAATCCCTTCAGGCCATTCCGCTATGTCTATTATAAAGCGCTTGGTGTTACTACCCAACATAGTAGCATCCTGAATCCATTCAACCAAAAGTCCGCGCCAGTCTAACAAATTCTACTTTTACTTGGGGTAACTCATAATCAACTAAGTAACTAATTTATCAAGCAATGGCGGATGTCCACAACATGATTGTCCACGTGCACAAGCGCCCCCTGGATGTCAGAGAAAGAGGGGTCTAGACGTCAAGTAAAAGGCAAATTTTGTTCTGTTGCACTTGGACAAACTTCATGACTTCCTCAATCTCAATGTTATGTTGGTCCAACACATGCAGTAGTTGGCGGATCAAAGGCTGAACGTATGCAACCAAGTATTCCTTAGCTCCATGTGTGCTGAGCCAGCAAGACAGCCCCATGATGGTATCATCAAGGTAAGGCATATACAAATTTTAACAAGATTATTGGTCCCATTGGTTATAAAAAACTCAGCGCATGTTCCCCCACAATATATTCATAGAACTGGTACCCCCGCGAGATCCATTCCATAATACCTCACAGTTATGAGGGGTCACGTTAGTGGACCTGCTCTGTTGATCTGAAATCAATTTGGGACAAGCACCTAACTGTAATTCTATCCTTGTATCCTCATCCCCTGGTTCCATCACAATATATAATGCCAGTTCTTTGTTGGATGACTCCATTGTTTCCCCAGAGTATCAGTCATAAGTTCCTATTAAGTTTTGGCATAAAGAGTGAGGGCTCTCCATGATGCCTTGTGCCGTTATGTTAAAGCTGACCAGTGGCCTCCTTTAGTGAGCACCACTGTTAACTTTGGCGTTAATGGCTAAATCCTCAGAGCTGGTTTTACAGGATACTTCACCACTGAGCAGCGGAACAAGGATATGCAGATCGCCAATTTTAAATAAAAATCTGATATATATGGGGCTATCACCCCAATCAACAAATTTATTATATATGTAAAATTGCAGAACGTCTTTGCGGACTACTAAAAACCTCCCTCTCTCATTCTCCCGCTCAATTCTTATCCTCAGTATTCTTAGTCAATTCCAACACTTCTGCCTAGTGATATTTTATTCATTACATTTTAGTAGCTTTTGTTATATCTTAATGTTTTTATTTAACCGAGGTAAGCTGACCAAAGGACAGACATTACCGAATATATGTGAAATTAAGAGAATAACTAAGAAATATAAAAATTGGGCACCCCAGGGTACTCAAGTTACCCCTGTTGCCAGCGGGACTGCCAGGTATGGGGGGGTTGGTGCACTACTCCGAGGGGTTTCCCCTGCTATGGAGCAGGTGTGAAGGAAAGGGTCTGTGTGGAGAAACCAGAGTGGGAACCATGATTCTATGAGCGCTTTTTGTCTTGGTCTCATATATCCATAGAGCCAGGCTTGGAAGTGCTCTAGTAAGTGGACATGGAATCTGTTAATTTTCCATGAATGGTTGGGACCGTGCCCTTGAACGCATCTAATGCAATTGTGTGTATTGTCCACATTGCAATGGGTATTATTAGGGAGCGGAGGGTAGATGGGATTGGTGACTCAATCTGGAGCGCTAAGGTACTCTTTGATATCGATAATTCTTGTTTGTTCTGTATCTTAAGCAGGCGTGCGACTTCCTGCCATATAGCTTTGGTTGGGGGGGCATGTTTCTAGGCGGTAATGTAGGGATCCCTCCCCTCCACATACTGCACATGTTTTGTGGAGGGAGTTTGAGTGGTCCGCCGTCCTATAGGTCCTTCTCAAACAGCGCCATGCGTTTTCTCTTATCCTTGGTTGTAGGAGTGGGTGGTGTGTCATTTTCCACATTGCTTTCTGTGTGGTTAAATCATAGGGAATGTTTAGCATATCCAGGTATTCTATCCTAGCTATGCTTGGAGTTGTTGCGAGCATATCCCTCTGGCGGTGGTTTTCTGGGTTTCTTAATTTGAATTGGGGGCTGGGTCATCCCCTTCCCTGTATAGTACCCATGTTCTCTATGGTCCATCACATACGGCGGATAGTTTGTAGGATATGTATGAAATGAGGGGAGGTTCCATGTGGACCCGTTGCAGTAGGGTGCTTGGCAAAGTATGAAAGTAGTCTGGTTGGACTATGTGGGTTGGTTAATTTGAGCGCCTGTGCAAAGTTAGTCCTTGCTGCTCTGGACCGATGTTGTTGCGGGAGGTCTGGAGTAAGGATTTCCTTTATCCAGGTATCTAGGATGTGATTGGCATGGCTCTCAAAATCTATTAGTCCCATGCCTCCGCTTGAGCGTGGGCCAAATAGTGTTTCCATCCGTATAGGAGGGTGAGAGCCAGGCCAAAGCCAGCCCTGGATAAGCGCGCGAATTGAGGTTATAAAGGTAGGTGAGAAGGCTATCGCATGGGCCTGGTACCACAGTATTGGGAGGATAAGCGAGTTAGCAACTGTAACTCGTCCTGTTAGTCCTGGGGTTCTTCTCTTGAGGGAGGCGACGCGTTTGGATACCCGTTGTAACAGATTACTTTCCATTGTCTCATTAGCATATCCCCCTGATTCTAGCCAGATTCCAAGGTGTTGGACAGGAGTGGTGGGAGGTGTTGCAAAGGGTAATATAATTGGGTTTTTCTAGTGTTGGTGTGAGGTTCTGATGTTGTGGCCCAATAATTTGTGTATTTGCCTAAGAGGATGATTTCTGTCTTCCTTTTGTTGAGCGATGCATTGCTCACCTTGGAGTATTCCTCTGATGTGTGTTCTAGCTGTCAGGCATCTTCATTATTTGCTATACCTGCTACGCAGTCATCTTCAAAGGCAGTATCTTGACTGTTGGTTGTCCTTGTGCGGTTATCCCCATGAGACGTGAGTCCGTTACTCGGAGGAGCGGGTAAAAGCTGAAATTGTATTGCAGTGGGCTGAGGGGGTCCCCTTGTTTGAGCCCTCAGTGTGGTTTAATCTTGTTTGTTAGGAATCCAGGGCCGCATTCAGCCATGGTTGCAGATTCTGTTAGGAGCATCGCCCATTTTATGAATCTTGGTGGGAGTTTGAAGGCATGTAGACATTCTTTTAGGTATGGCCAGCTAGCACGGTCATACGCCTTTTCCTGATCCAAGAGGACCAGGGCACCAGTTGCTTTGGATTGGAAAATATTTGCAACAGGGTGAATGTTGTTCCATATTGAACGCCCTGGTATAAACCCAAACTGGTTGGGTGATAGGACGTCAGATGCAATTTCTCCTAATCTAGCTGTTAGAATTTTTGTTAGAATTTTGGTGTCAGTGTTGGAGAGTGCAATTGAGCGCCAGTTGACTAGGTCCAACTTGTCACCCTTTTTATACAAGGTTATAACGTAAAATTCATGGCCTCCTGGTAATAGGCGTGTTTCCAACAAACTCTGGTTCATTGACGCCAATATGAGAGGGGCGATTTGTTGAATATATTTTTTGTAAAATTCGTAGGGTATCCCATTAGGCCCTGGGCATTTCCTACGTGGTGCCCCGCGAATTGTTTCCCAAAGCTCCTCCAATGTGATAAGGGAATGTATATTGTAATTTGGTGGTGTACTTTGTATCTTGGCAGTTTGAATAAATTCTTTAATTTTTTGTGGATCTGTTTGCATATTGCGATATATTCGGTGTAATAGCAGTGTACTTCCGCCTTAACCTCCTCAGGGTCAGTTGCCACAGTGCCGTTGGTCTTGTGGACCTGTGTGCACGTGGGCTGGTTTCCGCGGGAGCGGAATTGCAGGAAAAAGTATGTTGAGCAGGTATTGCCTTCCTTTATGAACTTACCTTTGCTTGATACTTTAGATCTGTGTTGGTGTTCAAAGATGAGATTGTTAAGTTGGGCTGAAATTTCTGCCCATTTGCATCCCCAATTAGGGCTATAGCCAGCTCTCGGAGTATTTATTTCCAGGTGGTCTAGTTCTGCCAAGGTACACTTGATTGTGGCTGTGTCCGCGGTGTACTTGCATGATGTAATATGTCAGTTTTTGTTGATTAAATCTTTTTGAAATTTTCCCATGTTCTGATGGGATCCAAAGTGAATGGGGCTGTGAATTCTGGGTTTGTAGCCTTGTTTTCAACCCAGTCAGATATCTCAGGCAATCTTATTCTTTGTGGGTGAAGCTTTCTCCAAGGCGACACCTGTGTGTGGGATTGGGTTGGTGCTAACTGCACCGTAACTAATCAGTGATCAGAAAAATTGATCTTTTTTGTTGTAAATTTAGAGATTCTTGAGTGGTGGGATTGTGGGATGAGGATGTGGTCAATACGACTCATTGATATGAGCAGTCCCTCACGTATGTTGGGTCTTGTCATATGGGGAAGGATTGGTGAATTAGGAGGAAGAGCATCCTGTAAGCCTAGAGATGCCTTCATTGTGCGATATTCAATGTGTCCAGGTGGGTATCCCCTGGGATTAGGCCATCAATCTGTATTGGGGTTATCCCAGCAGTTGAAATCGCCTAACATGATGATATCTGGTGGGAGGGTGAGGGTAGAAATTTTTTCAAAAAAATTTTCTCTCAGTTGCAGTGCACGGTGCATAGATACATGCTAATGAAATTATTTCATCTTGGTATATGATTGTTGCTACCAGGACTCGACTGTGCAAGTGTGATGATGAATTTGTAATTTTAAATTTTTTGTTGTTTTGGACTATCACCCCACAGTGAGATGTCCATACTGATTGTGATGGTGCGACCCTGGTTGACCAGGATTCTTCTTCCCCTTATAGGCAGTGGGTTTCTTGGATGGCCAAGATGTCTACAAGAGGTTTTCGCAGGAATTCCAGCTTTTTGGCTTAAGACGTATGAGCCCTGGCTCCCGCGATATTTAATGTCCCTATTGACACTGAGGTGCCCGTGGCGCCTCAGGAGCGGTTGGGAGGACCCTCTGGTCCTATCCCACCGCGGCTCATTTTGGCCATGCTCCGCGTCTGTACTCCAACTCTTTCACTGCCATTGTTGGTTCCCTTGATCTAACCAATGATTCAAGGGAATTGCGGTTTTTTTCATTTGCATCAACTTTTCCTGCACAGGTCTCATGTTGATTTGATGCGGGTTGTTGATTGGATTTTATATTTTTGAGGTTCAATTTTGTTGCATTGTGCACCGCATTTTCACCCAAATTGCGGTTGCATTGTTCCTCAGTATGTGCATGACTGATGACGCTTTGTGGTTCAGTCTGGTTACTGTGAAAATTTTTGACCTGGGCATATTGTTATGATTGGTTGGTTTGGCGAATATCTTAAATATCCTCCTGAATTCGTACATGGTTAATGGCAGATTCCGCGTGTGCCGCCGCTTCAGCCGCTGCTCTCTTGCGAGCTTTTTGTGCTGCTTTACGCTGTTTACTTGTAACTGGGTCCACGATGGAGTATAGTCCATCTTCACCCCAGCGGAATGGGTGGTGGCCATCAGTCATTTTGGCGAAGTTTCCATTATCTTCGTCCATAGCTTCTTCACAAAAATCATTTTCCATTAAGCCCTCTTTTACAGGGCATGCATGTTCCTTGTGGCCCACTGAGCCACAGTGGTTGCAAATGGGTGGTGCGCGTTCCGGTGTAACTCAGAATGCAGCTGACTGGCCCTCATCTGCAAAGTGAAATTCTGCTGCGCGGGGAATTCTGGATAAATTCTCTTCCACTTCTGGGAAGGGGTTGATTACAGCGATAGCTTTGCCCATGCACAGGTCGGGCATTAAGCAAAATCGCTGTAATTCAAGTTGTCGGATTTCTCCATAGGCCACAAGACCTTTGCGGAGCTCCTCCTCGATTACCTTATAAGGAAGATTGGTGGGGAGCGAGTCAAAGGAGATGAACAAAGTTTTTGCTTTGTTCCATCTGGTGCGCGCAGTGCGCACAATTTTTTTGCCCTCAGGGAGGGCAATTTCCACACAGATTTTTGCTGCGGCATCGGCTTCATCAGCTGTTTCAAAACCAATATCAATCCAGCCGCGTCCCATGTTGTTGGTGGCTACGTACACCGCGTGAGGGAAAAGTGAGGGCTGTGCCTCACATGTTTTCTCCCACAGGGTTGGTGACTCATCCCCAAGGAAGAGTCTAATCCCGTGTTCCACCTTGGACAAAGGTTGGTTGAATTGAATGTACATGTATTGCGCGTGCTTTACAGTAAATACCATAAACCCAGATGGTGTCTGAGTTTTTGATTTCTTTGCATATTGGGTTCCTGTTTCCCCTCCAGGGCGTTTCTTGCCCTTAGTTGCACCATTAAGCGCACCGCTTGCCACGACGCTCACCCATGTTGTATTACTTTTGTTATTAAAATCGCCCATCTTTCCTGTGTGTGATTATCCAAATTTGCTGTTTGAATCAAATCATAGTAACTAAAGTGATTGTTACGAGAAAGAAAAGCGTTATATCTTAATGTTCCGGTGGAATTTCCTCAATTTTTCCAAATTATTATTACTATGATCAATTCATTTCACATCTTATGAGTTTCACTCAACCTTAAGGCTCGCCTTGACTCTAATTTATGACCCACCAAAATATATAGCTTATCATTCAGTCATATCAACTTCTTGACACCAGCCATCTGAGAATCCCTTACTTGTCCTGAAGTGCTGGATTTTGCTTGCCAGGGACCTTTGACTGTCTTATTTGTCAACTTTACTGATCAGCCAATTTATATAACTTGAAACAGTCCTGTTGCCTATTAACAGGTGCTGCCAATTGACCAGATTGAATTTTTCCAAGGGTATGGAGACTTACAAAATTTAAGGATAGACAAAAATGCCACTATAACCCACATCAAAATATAGATCAGTGAAACTCTTACCAGTGGATAACAACAAGCCAACGCTCTAATTAAACAAAGCGCCAATATTTTTTCCACTGGTCCAAAAGATTTTGTAATGATGAATGAAGTGCAACATCTAGTGCTTGCTGGCAATGCCATCTTATTCATGCCCAGCCCTATTGGAAATCTAAGGTTGGGGTTTATTGGGTCACAAATAAATTAAGGCAGCTTTTGGACGCCAGACTGCTAAAACCATTCCAGAGTCCCTGAGCCTCGCCGTTGCTACTTGTGAGGAAGAAAGATGAGGGGTATTGGGTGGTAATGGATTACCACTGGCTGAATGCCATTACTTGGAAAGATAACTGTACATAACCTAGAATTGACAATTACTTGCAACTTTTAGTCAGATACCAGTTTTTCTCAGCAATGGATCTCTTTAGTGGGGATTGAAAAATAGATCTTGCATCAGATGACCGAGAAAAATGCGCTCATATAGCATTTGAAGGTTTATTAAACCTCACTCTCATGCCTTGGGGCTGTGTAATGCCCCAGCCACTTTCAGTGAGCAATGGACTGTCTGCTGAGGTGGTCTGAAGATGTCATGTTTTCTGTTCTACCTGGACGATGTAACTATACTCTCTCGCAATATTGTTAGAGCTTGGTCCACTTGAAAGAAGTGCTTTAGTGGCTGCTTTATGCTGCACTGAAATTAAAGCCCATCAAGGGTCGTTTTTTCCAACCAAAATGGAATTTTTTTGTCATAAGGTTACCCAGGAAAAGATTTCGCTTTTGCATGAAAAAAGTGGTTGCTACTGAGAAGATAACTAAACCAAAAGGCTTGTGTGACATTCAGGTCATCCTCATGATGGTCAAGTAGTACCAACAAATTATACCGCATTTCATTGAGCTCGCTGAGCTGTTGCACTATCTTCTCCATAAAGAGGTTTTCTAATGGGAAGATTTTCAGCATCAGTCCTTTGATTTCTTAAGAAAACCCTGACTAATGCCCAAATTATGGTACATCCTGAGTTCAATAAACCTTTTATTTCCATTTAATGGTGCAAGAAATGTAGCTGTTAGGGCAATTTTGGCCCAACTTGATGCAAGTCAAGTTGATCACCACATAGATTACTTCAATATGACTTTTAATCTGACTGGAACGAAATTTACAGCATGACAAAATGTGAGTGTCTACACATGGTGTTGGCCATCAACTATTTTGTCCTTTTCTGTACAGGAACCATTTCACCATAGTGACAGACCATGCCTCTCTACATTGGTTACAACAAATGAAAGAACCTGATGGACGGTTTATCAGGTGGTCCCTTAAATCCAGAATCATGATTTCTCAATAGTTTGCCATATGAGGATGGTACATCAAAACGCCATAGGTTGTACCGCTTACCTATACTGGCCCTTTATTCTTCTAAGGAGGAATGGATCTATGAACTCATTGCAAAACTGGAAGATTAGAGCCAAGAAACGTCACAAATCAGCAGCGTTTAAAAAATGACTGAGCAGACTTGAGCTAAAAATGGAATGTTGTATAAGCAAGTCAGGACCTCTTGGCTACCGTATGTTTGATCATCAGCCTGGAAAAGTCCTCCATATAGGATCATTTAGTCGTTAGGCATGGTGCAGTAAAGAAAGACCACCAAGAGCTGATAGACCAATGTTACTATGTGGGATGATTGAGACCGTCCAGGACGTTATTGACTCTTGCTTCACCTGTGCTAATCAGAAGCCGTCCAATCCAATATACCAGCATCAAGTCATGGGCCTGATGGCCCCATTTGCACTTGCTATCAATGTTATTGTACCCTTGCCTACGGTGATTTATGGCAACTGTTTCATCATTCTTGCAGTTGATTACTTTATAAAATGGGTTGAGGCCATCTCCGTTGCCTTACCAACTTACAAAGTGACTGCATTCTTTTTGCTGAAGCAGGTCTTCACTCGCCATGGTAGTCCCAAGGTGTTGCTATATGATAATGGCACAAATTTTACTTCCAGTAAAACTCTGATCTTAACTTTCTAATATTTACCCATCATCCTTTTATGATCCCTTACCGCCCAGCTACCAATGGGGCTGTAGAGTGAGCGAATGATTCCTTAATTGCCATCCTTTGCAAGATGGCTTCTACTGATCCTCCATTATAGAACGAGTATTCATTGGCAGCCTTTATAGAGTATCACGTTATTTAGCATTAAAACATCCAAAAGTCACATTTCTGAGCCCTTTATGGACACAAACTAATTCTTATCTTGAGTGCACAGCCCATACTGAAACTTTTACATCAGAAACCACTGACCTAGTCATGCAAAAGCTGGCAGATAAATTGGTTAGGTTACAAGTGTTGGCTGCTAAATCCATGGGTACTATTTGACAATGTGAAGCTGTTTAATAAAATGCCTAGAGACCAGTTCTGCCCAAATTTCAATTAAGGGACCTCATCCTGTTCTACCATCACTAACTGGGTGACGAGTTCATAAGCTTGAAACTCTGTGGTCCATCATATACCAAGCGATTTACCACTGAGAACCTGAATATTTAATTGCCTTTGTGAAATCAGGAACCATTGTAAACCAAGTCTATGACAGGTTTCTCCGAAATTATGACCCTCCTTGGTACGTTTTTGAGGGGGCATTGTTGGAAATATAAGGATTATACAAATATGAGCGAGATTCAAACTTGCCCTGAATTGCAACATGGTTAGGGGACTCCACAGATTTTAGATTGATACCAATTCAAACAATGTACTCCTAAAAGGGAAATTGGAATCCTAAACCTTGGATGAATCCGTTAATTCAAATAACAAAGATGCTGATTCAGCTGGTAAATATATTGTTATTTGGAGGTCTCCAGATTGCGCCGCCCAACCAAAAAGGGCCAAATACAAAGAAAAACCTTGAATATCACCGCACCAACTAAGTGGTCTCCATACCCAACTTAATCTTGATTCTTACATAAAGCTTACCCTAAGAGATCCCTATCATATCACAGGTATATGATTGTTGTTAAAGTTAACCAGTAAGGATACCTTAGGTTTCCTAGTTTTATATTAAATATATTTTTGCCTATTATACAGAGTTTTTCCTGTTCCACAAACAGATTATGTCTCTGCAAAGTTTTCCATTGAGAGATAATTTGCCTTAGGGAACACTATCCTAATAAATTTCACTGGAGCTGCTTTTATCAAATAATTGAACAGTCTTTAAAGGCACCAACCTTCAGAGATTGAGAAATACTAACAATTTACTTCATTAAATGGGACAAAAATGAAATAACAGGGAGCTGGTGTCAATAACGGCCATGCCTTTCACCTTGTGTGCTACTGCTACTTGGGTGAAGTTTGATTTAAAATTTGTTATAGAATATATAAAATTCACAACAAGATAAGAAGAATAATAGCCCTTATTCACAGTAAGAGCGTCAGATATATTGGGAGCGTTGGTAGCTGACAGGAAAAACACTTGAGAGAAAAGATAAGGATCATATTATTGAGGTGCATGTTCATCAGCATAGGGACCCTCACGCCCTAGGCTTATGCCTCTTTTCTCGCTTTATCTTATTTCTTCTTCCAACATTAGTCTTCATGTTGAGTATAAAAAATGCAGTAAGAACATTGAGGTTTCTTAAATCTGAATTTTATATTACAGCATATAGCATAAATTTAAGTCTTCTTCCCTTAGTCAAAGAAATATGACAATCCTCAGGCTTAGGTAAGCCCATAAATGCCTCCTTAGTATTGAAGATCACCTTTAATTGCTTCTTAATGATTGTGAAAAGGAGGACCATCTAGTACTAAAAAAATGATTGTGAAAAGGAGATCCAAAGTACTATGAGAGAAAAAAAGCGGAAACCGTGGCAGCAAATACATCATCCAAAGAGACTCAATTGCAAGCAAATAAGCGTGTACTTTAAATTATATCAGTTAGTAAATTCAATATAAAATTCTCCTTTTTTCTGTTTTATATGCATGAGCGTCTGCTTGAAGTTGGACAGAGACAAATCGCTCACAAAACTCATTAATGAGGCTTCTTTAATCTGCTCCCAGAGCTACATTTTTAGTATGGAATCATGATCTCACGAGTAATACTGTCAAGGAAGATCTGGATTTGTTGGATCTTCAGAAATCCTGTGAATAACTCCATAGCATTTTCATGACAAAAAGTAATAATCAGATTCTCTCTGTTCCTGGTATATAATTCTCCATAAAAGTAGGCTTGAAAGAGGTAATTGTCTCAGATAGGATACGGATAGAAGAGTTAAAAGTCAACTAATTTTGTATAATTCAGTTTTAAAATGGTCTTTTATGCATTAATAGTCCATTTGCTTCCAAAAGATATGGATCTCGTCTTGTATATTATGGCTTAAATCTCTACTTGATCAACGCTAGCTTTTAATCTGAGAAGTTGTTGAAGCCATTTAATTCTCAGAAGCTTGATTGGCAAATTGTTAAGTCATTTGATGCTGAGTTTCCAAGCTCTGAAATTGTGAGGCCAGGCGTTCAACCTTGTCCTCCATGTAGCTTGACTAGCCTGCTGTTAGGAAACTGAGTCATAACAAAATAATTATAGAGTTTAAAGCTTCAAAAGAGAGCAGTTAAAGTTAGATTTTGTTGAGATAGTTTCCTTTGACGTCTGTCTAACCTACCTCAGGATACTTCCCATAATTGTCACTCCAAATTGGTAATGCAGCTTCATGATCCTCATCTCGCATGGCGTAAGGCTAAGACCCTCAAGGGTCTCTAGGGCCTATAGGCCTAATTGTCCGTAAAAACAGAAGTAGTTGGTTTCATAGTGATATGAGCATGGGCCACTTAGCTAAGCTGGCAAAGGTGTCCAGTTAAGTTTATTTATTCTGCGCTCTATAGAACTTCTGTTGATCGGATAGTTGAGCCAAAAAATGGTCACCATTTTGATCATATTGTAAAATGATTGTCACATTTGCATTAGAGAGCTGATGGGAGATCTCATCTGCATATCCATCTATCTTGCGGTCAATCTGGACGAGATGACTTTGAAACTCAGAAATCTCTCTTCAGTTTTCAACTTTATCCTCACAATCCTACCGGCCAAAGTTACTAACAGCTTCATACAGTTTATAAAAGCTAGAGAAAGTTGGTGACTGAGGATAAATAAATGCTGTAACTCCATATGAAGAAATCTTAGCAATTGTATTTGATGTTGAAAATCTGGGCAAACAAATAGCTGGAGATAAACCACAGTTTGGGTAACTCTACAGCTCTTCTTGGAAGGTTAGCTGTGGTTTACAGATGCATAAAATTAATATAAGCTACATATAAAAAGCAAATTTTTATTGCAAACCAGGTTGCAGAGTTCCATAGACTATGGCTTCCACTATTTAAAAGACCTCAGCTGAATGAATTTGGTATGTTGCTTCATCAGGAGCCGGAATATAAAAGTCAATAGACATTCTGAATTGTAATGTTCTCACGTTATAATAGGTATATCTTGTTGGCCAGAGATGACACATCTTTTTACAATCAATATTTCCTCCTGTTGAGCAATATTTTCTTTGCTGATATGATCTATCTTTGGGGAATATATATCTTCGCCTGATTTCCTTGGAAAGAACTGGCAAGGAGCACCAATTTCAGGAAATCAATATAGTTGCCAGTTTTTAAGGCTAAAATGATTAAGAGTTAAATTAGCTCTATCATTTGTCTTAAATTAAATACATCTTACTAGGTTATTAGAACTTAGGCAATTATTATAGCGTGACAATTTAGTAATCAATGTACTTTATTTAACAAAACAGCTCAATAGTTATAGTTCTAGTGGGCATGTTCTTGGTGTGAGTATTGGCCCTTGTGCCCATCAAGGTCTTCCTGATATCTCAGATGAGGCAAAATCTTTATATGAATAGGATAGGATTGATCTTCTTTTTTGTCATGTTTCTGCATTTCTTTGACCTCTTGCTTCAAAAGAGACCATGTCCAATTCATATGCCATTAATCAGCATCTTCTAGAGTTTGGATGGAGATTTAATTGAAGTTAGAGCTTCATTTGAAATGATTCAATACTGGCCTTTTCTCAAAGTTACTGTATCTTTAGAACTTTTTTGAAAATTTTATTGTGATTAGAAGAAGTGGGAAAACCCAATGTAGCTTATGGTTTATGGGCTCCTATGGAGGGTTTTTCTAGTTTGAAGTTCTCTATCATAAGGTAAAAACTAAAAAATGTGTCAATTTATTGCTAATTTGAATGGAAGATTTTAAACATGACGTGGAAATTGGAATATTTAAAACTAGATTTTAGTTCAGCAAGAAACCGTTAAAGATTTGGAGAAACAAGTATGCAATATAGTACAAAAAAAATGAAGGATCAGATGAACAAGTATTATTCCTTGAATAAAATAGACAATTGGAGCAGAGAATCTACAAAGAGCTACATATGGAACCTAACAAAGCAGAACATCTACTTGAGACCTTGTGTTGTGCATCACCCTTTATAGGGTAAAGCCTCTTGCTAAGGGTCATGACTCACCGATATTCCTTTAATAGAAAGTTTTAGAAATTGGGTTCCCCAATAACTTGGGCTGAGCCCATTTGAAGTTTCAGAGATTATCCCTGATAACATTTACTTATATTACAAGCCATTTGATAGTCAGGGTTTAATCTCAATAAGAATCTGAGCCTCCTGATTACAGTGACTGATAATGAAGATAATTGAGCCTTATTGTATTATTATTAGTCTCAAATATTATTATTACAAAGCAACCAATGTTGAGAAATTCTTCTAAGCAAGGCAGCCAATTGCTATCTATCACCTAGTAGTTTATTATTTCTTTACATATATTCTCAATCTATCCACCTTTAGCCTTAGCACTTTAAATATTGAAAGGCTCAATCTTAATAAAATATCTTTTTACCTTATTATTAATATTATAATATCATTTAATCTACTATAACTAATTGATATATAAAATATCTATAATCCTTCTGCAACAAGGGTTGAGGCTGGTGACCTTAGGGGTAATTTTGGACCCCTCTCTCTTGGACAGGGCGACGTACTAAGCATAATGAACCTGCCCTACTGTTGAAATTTTGGAGGGCATCTAACTAGAACCTAACCCCTATTAGAATTAACTTGCAATACTAAGTTTTACTGATTGCATATTGTTAATAAAATATCTCTTGAACCTGAGAGTTCTTGTAAAGCCATTATGAATGTTTATGTATTCATTTCTTTGACATTGATGTCCTTGACCCATGTTCAGAGACAAATTACTTATAGTGAAGGGAGTATTGCATCATTTTAGAACCTGAAAAAGTAGAACTTGATGGGGCACTGACTAACATAAAGTCAGAAATAAACTTTTGTGATTGTGTTGCATGACACAAGAGGTTGTAGTGCCACACATGGACCAACTCAACACTTGGAAAGAAATCTCTTAAAACCTTACCAATAAGTTTTGGTTTTTAAAACAACTATAGTAAGAATAGAAAAGCTATAATGTAAATATGACTAAGAAAGAATAGAACAGTTGCCTGCTTTGAAAGATGATATTGTGTTAAAACGCAATTGTTAATTACTAGCAAGTTCTTCTCATTGATATTATGCTATTGATTTGATATATCAGGAGTATCAAATAAAACCAATTTTGCAATGCATCTCACATCTGTTAAGAAGACATTTAGGACCAACTATGAATATAATAGAGAAAGTACTAAGCTGTTGCTGATTAAAAAGCTAAAGTATAAAAGATTTAGCCTTTCAGAAACAAAAAAGCGTTAACTATAGATAATACTTCAGAGGTTTGGTAGCATAGCGTTGTGGTACTGCTCCACTCTGGGTTGGGTTTTGATTAAATAGGTTTGAAACCAGCATAGGCTAAAAAACTCGGTGTGGTATCTTTTCTCAAGGTTTACATACCTCATTTTTCTTTTTTAGATAATACTCCATCTAAGGTAAGTGTTATTTAACTTGTTTTGCTACAAACTGGAACAAAGTAAGTGAGATTGCTATTAAAAAGGAACGTCAAATGAAGAGTAGTTGAATAGGATTGTCCTTGTAGAGACAGATACTTTTACTTCAGACTTCCAAAGTACCTTAACTTTAAAAAGCTGCTAAGGGGACCAAGATCACTATAGACAGAAGTTTTACCAGCCCGTTGTTCCCTTAATCTGATGAAGGATCCTTCAGTGATTTTTATTAAGGGGAAAGTGAGATAAAGATATTAAGTTTTGGGTATCACCTGAGTTACAAGTATCAGTTTATTTAATTGCTATGGCTAGTCCTAATCAGAGGTATCAAAGAACACCTACTTGAGAAAGCTTTGAAGTTATCCTAAGTAAAATAATCTAGCTTTGAATTGTATCATACTACCAGTGATATAGTAAGACTTAACAATTATACACACCCGTTTATTAAAATTATAATAAGTATCCCAGATATAAGGATTAATTAAATCACCTTCTTGGGCAAAGTGAATTTTGGCATCACTTGATAATTATAGAAAATAAATTTTGATATCATAATTGTGGTCCAAAAGGTCAAAGTTCATGCCATTATAGATACTAGGTTACAATTCAACTTAATCATCTAAAAATGAAGAAAAACCTAACAGCAGACCACATTTATAAATAAGAGTATAGAAAGCTATTCCACAAACTACAAAAGCCATTAGGGCCTAATACTCTTTAACAATCTGGATTGGAAAGCTCATTCTTACTTCTCCCAAGGTGGCCTTTGACAACAACTGTTATATATTCACTTTGGATCATAATTCATGATTAGATATTTAGTGAATGATAACTAGAAAGAAGTAACTCTCGGTGTTGGGATATAAAGTTCTCATTCATCTTGACAGTAAAGAGCACCTTAAGGAGTCTTATTTCTGGTTGTATGAATATCCAAACTTTTTTTAACTATGTATTATAATTATACAAAGGTCTAGCTATTTCCTGAGTCAGTAGATGATGTGGACTGATCTAATTTGTATGCTTTTGAAATATATTAGTTTAACTGCACAGGTTTGTGGTGGGCTTTAAATTATTGTTGATTAAGATAATAATGGTACATTTAAATTATATAAGGATAATTAACCTAGTTGAGTTCTTCACAACAAATTTGACTAAATCTTCACTGCTAGACATTTGCAGACGCTCTTCCTTTTGATAACTGCAAAGCACTTCTGAACAAAGGAAATGATTCCTTCAATCCTTCCACAGGTATACTGGAGAACAACTTAGACAAGGGAAAACTATAACTAAACTCTAATTAAAGAGTTGGCACTTGAGAATTTGGTAAAAGAAAACTATCTCATAACTCTATAACAAGAGCACAATGAAAATTTATAACCATTAAAATGTTCTCCAAAGAAGACTGTATTGTACTACACTTCTTTACAAAAATAAACAAAAAATTTATATATGGTCTTTTGGCGCTCAACTTTCTTTTGTGCCCAATGAGAACGACATCCATTGCCAATGAATTTAACCCTTAGTAGCTATTTGAAACGATGAATACCTCATCCCCCTAGTCAAATTCTGCTTTGAACTAGGTTACAACACTCCTGGGTTAGATTCAGAATTAGTGTGACCCAAAATCTTTATCCAAGCTCATTAGGTTAACTTTATTAAGCTAGCAACCGCTTAGGTAATGGTGCCATTTACCCATTAATAGCAGGTCATATTTATTTAGGCTATCCTACAAATTAATGCTAATACAAGTATTGTCAACACTTCAGCAACTGACAATAAAGCCTGTATTAACCAACAAAAACACTGATTGATCTATGTAAGATATTTTTGATTATTAGTAATTAATCAATAATTGAAAACGTGCAAAGATTGGCTGGGATAATCCCTAATGGAAAATCATTTATCTGTCAAAAATTAATTTCTAAAATAATAATATACCCTAATGGATAAGACAGGTAATACATTATGATCTAGCAAATTTTATAGTGTGGGCTTTCCAATATTTCAATAGCTTCCGAGAATTAATGGTTGATACAGGAGAAAAGCGTAATTTTATAATAAGACTTGTCTACACATTTCTGCCAACTGTTTGCTTCAAAGTATTAGTATAGACGTATGTAGTCCAGAAGAGCCATAAACATCTTTAAATACTAGGTAATTTTTTACCAAAGGAAACAAACTCTATCTAGGTACTATTAACTAAATCAAAATAAAGGTTGATATCAATAAAAGCAAGTGAGAAAAACTGCTACCTTTTGTTGACATAAATTTTTTTACATTATACCTTAATTATATCTAGGGCGTTTAGATAAAAAATCATCTGAAGTGTATCAATATTTTAACTTTTCAAGAGATTAATTCCTTAAATACTGGTAACTCAACATAAACTGATTTATATTGCAATATTTTTCTCAATAAGAGCAAAACTTTGGCTCTTATGAAGAATTGGTCTTGCATCATTGATATTGATGATACTTCTCCAATTATCTTAATGACTATTGCAAGCCTAAAATGTGATAAGAAAAAATGCGAGTAAATTTACATTACTAAATGTAGTAATCCTAGTTACTCACAAGGTTGTAGTCCTCTCCAGTACCTTAAGGTTTTCTAGTGACTTCAACCTCTTTCTAATATAAACTCTCCTATTTCCACATTGCCTACCAGTTTATATGTTAAAAGGATTAGGCTCTGTCATAAAATTGCTTTACTGGCAACAGCAGGCTCTGCTGGTCAGCAGGCCAACCAGTATACACTAGTCAGCCCTCGCCATTTTGCCTTAGGCGATGGGACCAGCAGCGCCGGCTGACCCCTTGGCATTTCACTAGCGCCATTTGAAGGTCCATCAACCTAAACCCCAACTATAAGGATAAACATAAACTTAAATTAATAGGAAGATAAAGCTAAGGGAGATATTTACTGAAAGGGAAGCAACAGGTATTTATATATAGTAAGGGCTACTGCGCCCGTTGCAACCTATCAGCTCATTGCTGGACCATCCTGCCAATCACTCTTTCTCTCTTCTGCTGCGCTTCTCACTTCCCTGGTGTCAACCCTCACGCCCCATCATTTCTGATGTCCAAAATTTTAGTTTTGGCTTCATCCACAGCATTCAGTCACCAGTGAGCCATATAAATTATTATATAAAAAATATTGAATTGGGATTTTACTTACTAATTATGCACCAAAAACATCTTACTCAGGTAACTTAGGCATCTTGGCTTCTCACCAATGACACATCTTGACTTATTGTAGTCAATCACTTGGTAAATCTCCTTTCTTAGGTGATAATTGATTATTTATATATGATGCTCTGGAAACATCCTTGGCTGCCTCAAACTCAGGATCGTTGGTTTCTGCCAACATTATTTAAATATATAAATGGATCATCCTTGGCTATTAGTCACCAGAGATCCAAATACCAAATTAGGCCAGTGATTGGCTCTGCTCAAACCTAACTTCTAAGCTCGGCGGAATTCTGGTTTTGGCTCAAACCATATTAGGTATCAACCACCTAGCAAATATATCAAACACCACGAAATTCAGTCATTGAGCCATTCCTCTAGGATTAGCCTATCTCATCCCAAATCTGCTAAATCATTGGAGGAGTCCATCTGGTTAATTTTATGACACCTGGTAAGGCATGGGGCCATAGAACTGCACTCTAAGGAGGTAGCAGTGAGAATAACATGAAGAGGAAAGGTGTTAGTAAGAACTACCACATATAGATGCATTAAGTTAGAAAAATTAGAGACTATAAGACATTTTTATTTAAACCATGCTTTCAAATTCAGGCCAGTAATGAAGAAGCCTCAACCTTTGAAAAACCATCATCAGTGAATAATCTGGTCAAGTGGGGAATGTGTTGGGATTTCAATATGCCCACATTACTCAGTTTAATTAATTATAATATATCTGCTTATCTGCTAGGGGACGTGACCCTCTTGTGGATAGGATAGTTATCGTTTTATATGATATCTACTGACTGGCAAAATACCCCTAATGAACATTAACTAAACTGTTGGGTTTTGATCCCATAAGGTTACTAGTGTTTCATTGGGGGTGATCCCTAACAATAAACAAGTGATTCAGTTATCAAATTTATTATTGATCATTTAATCATCTTGTGAAAGTCAATCAGAGTTTTTCACTAGTGGCTAAGGGATTCATTAGTTGCCAAGAGGTTGTTGACACTTCTGACAGCAAATTCAAGTTAGCCTTTTAGGTATCATGACCTGCTCTTTATGGTTTAAACTTCATTACCTTAGATAGTTGCTAGCCTAATAAAGTAATATGCTGGGATTAAGCTAAGGCTTTGGGACACATTCTTCAATTCAACCCAGAAGGGTTCACATTTCTAGTTGGCAGCAGAATATGACTAGACGGATGAGAAAGATCATCATTGAATGCGACTTTGGAGGTTTAATGCATCAACAATGGCTGCTGTTTCCAATTAGGGCGCCAACAAAAGAGTTAAGGCTGTATTCACATATATCCTTTCTTTTATTAAATAAGGCAGATAAGATTAGTTCAAATACTTTAATATTTAACCTGTCTTACATCTTATTATATTTATTACTCTAGGAGTTAGATTGATAGGCTCAGAAACCCTTTGGTTATTTATCACTGTCTAGAGTTCCGTGGGCTCGTGCAAAAAGAGAGAAGAGAACTCTGAACCTAATAGGTTAAGTTCACCAGAATGAAGAGTCAGAGGGAGAAGTTCCCTTGCATTCTAGAGCTACCTTCAAGGATTAGAAGAAAAGTTGCTAACACCAGTCTAGCGTTGGGCACAGTATTCAACTTGGTCTTATAAAGATCAACTAGGATAATCTTTATACTATTACAAACCCATTTATTTCTCTCAATAATTTACATCGCAGATATAAGAAACTGTGAAGTAGACTGAAGAGTTAAAGTTAGCTCACAACTGAAAGTTTACATTTGATACTTTTAACTTAGGGTAATTGAGTACACAGCTCTCAAAAGTTTACAGCTGCAATACTACTATATATGGGGAGTTTTGCTAGTACCAAACAATTATCAAAAACAGATCAGAGCTTAAAAGGTTCTCTCTTTAACAATGTCAAAATTTCTAATTTGTCCAAGTTTAGTTACCTCATACCTAGTAATTTTCAGATTTTCAATCAGTTTTCTCCCAATTTTCATCCAATTTTGCACCATTAGCATCAGGATTTACTGGTAAAGCAAGAAACAAACTTTGGTCATTGACCATAAAGAGCTCACTAGTATCTCTCAAGGAAGCTATCCTTAAATCTAGTGGCTTCAGATCTTACCCTTGTAAGGGTGGTCTACCCCAGGCAAAATGTCACTAACTATGCCAGTCAAGGTCAAGTTTATAGTTTAAGACTAAATTATAGAGTTTCTTCACCAGATAGCCATACCATAAAAGTATTTGTATTAATGTTCAAAAAAAGGCCGTAAACCTTTTATAAGAGTATTAATCATTTAAGCTTTGGATTTATGGTTAGAATTTATTTTCAACGTTGACTTCTGATGCAGTCTGAGAATGTGGGCCTCACCTCCTAAAGTTTTAAAAATTGATTTCACTTATGATCTAACTCTAACAGTTCATCTAATACTTCTTATCAATTATTGCCAAAGTAACTCACGTACTATTGAAATATCTCAACTTTATTATAAGGCAATTGTTTATAATTATCTCAGTATGATGTGTTGTTTTGTTTTCTGTGTAGAGTAAAATGGCAGTTTTCATATGCCAAGTAAGAAGATGTATTAGTTATCCTCAGAGGCTTATTTGGGGGTAAATTGATTTTTGTCCTTTTAAGATGTAATTACTATGAATTTGATATGAGCCTTTTATTAAGTTTGCAGCAACAAAATTTCTCTTTTAAAATGGTATCATAAAAGCAAATCACTCAATCCTCTATATCTTTTGGTATGGTGGTTAGCCTGGCAGAGTAATTCCTGCTTCCACTCTAGTGCAGGTTTTGTTAACATATGTTTGAAACCTGTACTGGCTTTAAAAAATCTCAGTGTGGTATATTTGTCCCAAGGTTGACCTACCTCATTTACTTTTTATGTCTTTTGGTGCCACATTAGTTTAGTTTGCAGTCTTACCAACATGTTATTTCCTCAACTCCTATATGAGGAGCTTAAGGATACCCTAAAGTCATATGATTCAGTTTTAAGTTATAATTTTATAGTATAGGGGCAGTAAGATGTATTGTATTAGGAGCATTTTCAACGATCATCCTCCTTACCATGAAAAATACAAGTTTTTCCCTTGGGTGTAATTTCTGAGGCAACTGGAATCTCATTTTTAGTTTTATTTAAAGTGTGTGAACTGCTCCTTAGTATTCCTAAAAATTTACATAAAAGGTTGAAGTTTAAAATTTGTATAGAAAATACACTAGGTTCTTGTTAATAAACATTAAACAATCCTTTTGAGTCTAGTTTAGTTTCTATTCTTTCACCCAAAATTACCTCCACTACTCAAGCCTAAAAAGTTACTAATAAACCAGTAAGTAATCAATTAATTGAGAATGTAAGTCAAATGGTTTTTAATGATTAAATATCCAGTGCAGAAAACTAAAAGGAATTGTGGAATAAGTTATGCGGCTTTACATATAAAAGTGAATTGAGGTAATATGGCTAGCTTATTTATGGAAATAGAATCCACAGTACTGACTCTAAAGCTTTAGTATCAGAGGTAACTGGAATTAATTAAATTAATTTTAATAATAGTTAATTTAATCAATTTAACATAAATTAAATAAACCGCCAATAAAGAAGATATTTTAACAAAAAAAACAGATCTATTACTATATGGTTATCCCACCATAATGTTCTAGATTTAAGCATCAACTCTAGAGACGTTATCCAAAAAAGCGCTTTTTTATTAAGCTACTAGAGAATTAAGTAATGGAACACCATATTCAAAGTATCTTTGAATATTGAAGTGGTAAGATATGATGAAAATGAATTAAGGACTTTAGTAAGCAATGCTATCTCAGCTGTTGACAGCCTTACAGTACAACCTTAAAGCAAAACTATACCTAATAAAAGGAATATAGTATAGCTAGTTATTCAATCCTTATAGTCTTAGGTGTGGGAATGATTAGATTATAACTAAAAATTTACTAGGTAAGTCTAATATAGTTCAATATTTATTACTTAGATCTCCATTAAGCGTATTTTTACGCTTTAATTGTCAGATTTAAAATTTTTTAATGGGTTTATATAAAGTAAAAAAATCTATGGATTAATATTCACCTTTAAGCTAATACTAGATGGATATTTTCTGACTGTCATGAAGCTTGCTGATATAATTAGGAATACACTGACACTCAGGATGAGTTGCCACCAAGAGCAACAGCCAGATTATCGCTGGTATAGTCATCCACAAAGTATGATAGAACATGAGTATGGATAATACTAACATCTGCCAGTTAATCCCAAAATTGGACCAGATCGCTGAAAATTAGTAATGCAAATTACTACAATCAAATAAAATTTGGATAACCAGAGGATATTTTTTGATAAAACTAAGGTAAAATAAAACTAGAATGGAGCAACGGCAGCACTTGTTGGGGACTGCTGCATTAAAAGCTCACTGTGTGGGGAATAGAAGAAAAGGCGTTAAAGCTTGGGGATTATCTTCACAATTGAGCAACAGCAGATTGACACAATAATCTGCTGTCAATGTTAATTTAGATCTAACTTGACTGGACAAAACAATACTAAATTTTTAAAAAGATTTTTTGCATTGTGATTCCAACTTGTGAGCCTGTAATAAGTTGTGTGATAGTGGACAGAGCGTTCTTGAGGCCAAAAAGTGAAAGCCAGTCATATTGCATTAGAGTGGGTTCAGAATTTCTGAACCTGTTGTGGGCAAGATTGCCTTCATTGGTGGTAGGTGGGTTGGAGGGTAATTTTGGATATGAGAGTAATTTTACAATCTTTTTGCAAAGTATTGACTTACCACTACTATAATAACTTAAACTAGGTGGGTAGTTTCTGGCAAGGTGGGGAGCTTCATTATTGTTGACGATGGATTTCAGCCACTACCACCTCCTAACACACCCCTTTGATCTTCTTCACCAATTTCTTGGTGATGAGAAGGAGGAAAAAACCTTCAGGAGGCAAGCCATCACCCACCTCATACCAAAAACATGGGCCACATAGCCCTAGTTGGTGAGGGGGCAAGCAGACATTTGGACCCTTTTTGTTTTTGAAGGGATGGTCCTTCCTGTTGAGATGCAGCTGGTGCTTAACAGGACTTTCTTTATCTTTCCCTTAATCTGAATTGATAAAGCACAAAAACAAGGAACTTGGGTTAGTTTGAGATTTTTGTGCGCCTTGGGAAATTTGATATCCAGAGGGAAGCAACCTTCTGCAAGGACAAGGAGCTTTTAAGTGTGCTTTTTGGAAGAACTCCATCAACTTACAGCAATGAACAGTCAATGGCACTAACACAGCTGTTCTCATAGAAAGTAAACCCTTCTAAGACGTCAAGTACTGAATCAAGTGGCGCAACTTTCCATGAAGTCAAATTGGCATCCACCTCATAATCTTCTGAGTCCTCTGTCACACCAGTTCAGGAATGGCAGGTTACTTCCTTTTGAAAGGGGACAACTAAGAGGCGAGAATATGGGATGCTGTTTCCAATGGACAAAAAAATCAAATCAGAAAGCCCATTCCCCAAATCTTCCTTCATCACATGGGGTCCATAGCACTTGCCTGCAACAACACTGGTAGATCACCTTCATATGCATTGACGCATATCCAGCATCACTAAACAACCCACCTTGATCTTTTGGTCAGGGATGTGTTTTTGATAAGTGAACCTCTTGTAATAACTAATCACCTTGAAAGGTATTCATGAACCAGGAATTGTGTGCTCTGGATCTGCTGCAAATGCTCATTGGTGGAGGGCAGTTCTGGGTGAAGTCAGGGGCCAATGAGAAACTAGGGGTTATACACTATGGTATCTTCATAGGGGGAAGCCAATTGTTGAGTGGGTGGAGTTATTGTATGCAACTTGCACCAGGGGAAGGTCAGCAGCCCAGGTGTCCTAAGCGCCAGAGGCATAAGTTAAAAAGTTACCACCCAAGGATAAGGTTGATACTCTCTGTCTTCCCATCATACTGGGGATGGCAGACTGTTAAAGCATGGATTGATCTTAAATATGGCATAAGACATTTAAAAATGTGAGCGGTAAACTGAGCTCTTGGTCACTTACCAACTCTTGAGGTAGGCTAAACATGGAGAAGACATTTTGAACGAAGAATCTGGCTGTTTCCTCAGAGGTGATTACTGACAAACATGGGATAAAAATGGATAATTTAGTAAAATGGTCCTCAGACACCATAAGCATGTTGAACCTATTTGATCTGGGAAGCTCAACAATAAAGTCAGCTGACACCAAGGTACACGTGCCCTCTGATTTATGCAAGGGATATAGAAAACTATTTTCACCTGATCTATATGACTTTGCTCATGCACACATCACGCAATTATTAATCCAAACTGAGGTTTCGCCTTAAATACCCCCATATAGTTAAATGCCCATTTTACCAAATCAAGGCGCTTCTTACTCCCTGGGTGCCCTGCCGCTGGGGGTCGTGGTGGGTGGAGATTACCTCATCCCAAAGTTGGGCTGAACCCAAACCCTAATTCTGAAAAAAATTCTCCATCTTTCAGAGAATAATGATTTCACTTGTGGTCTGGACTTAGCAGATGATTAAACAGCTCATCCCTTCAAGTAAAGTGTCTGTCCATCTAATACCTTAGAAACCAAAGACACAACCAGAGCCCAGTCAGCCCAGAAAGTGTGGGAGGAGCAATGGCTAAGATCTGGGCTAGAATGTTAAACGCACCTTTCACAAACTTGTACTTAAAGTTTACACTGCACAGATCATGCTACATCTAGGCCTAGTAATGCGCTAACTTTTGTGCTTTTCTGAAGTGCATAAGGTCCTGGTGGTCTTTCTGGATGAACATCTCATGGCATGTGCCTTGAAGAAGATACCGCCAGTGCATAAGCGACCATGCCACAGCATCATGCTCCTTGTCATATATAGCACATGATTGCTCTAAAGGGGAGAACTTCCACGAAAATTATGTGACAGGGTGCTCCAACTCATCATGATCATGAAATAAGACAGTCCCCATCGCAGTTACAGAGGCATTGCATGCCACTATAGGAAGCTGAATAGTATAGACATGGCTTATAACAGGGGGGTGCCACAAGCACTTCCTATATTGCTTATAACACGCATTTGCAATCTGCCATCCATATGTAGGATCGTTATTCCCTGTCACAGGAATAAAGCGGAACTGCCAACTATGAGAGCGCAGGAGAAGACTTCTTTAAGAAGATTATGGTCTCTAAGAAACTCTGAAGCGTTTCTGGATGGTAGGCGTGGGTGAGGAAATGATAGCTTCGAGTTTACTAGGGGGAATAGCATACATGTTCTAATACCAGGTTACCCAGAATGATTACCTCATCCTTAGTAACTTGCACTTTAAAGGCTTTACATAAAGGTCTGCCTTCCGAAGTACCACTATTACCGCCTCCTGGTCCTTTCTATGCTGCTCAGGAGTGGGGGAATTCACCAAGATATCATTGATGTAAGCCACCGTGCATGTGAAGCAAAGAACACCTAGAACGTCATCATTCATGTTCTGGAAGGTGGCAGGCACGTTCTTAAGACCAAAGAGCATTACGCAGAACTGGAAAATGCCTCTTTTAGTACAAATGGCCATAAGCCACTCCTGGCCTTCCATTACCTGGACCTGATTGAAAGCGTTCACAAAGTACAGCTTAAAAACACCTTAGACACGCAACCGCTTGACTGATGGTTTGCTAAAGGTGAATGGGATAATCAAAATACATAGTTGTGTTATTTAAATGGCTATAGTCCTAAAATGGGTGCAAGGTATCATCAGCCTTTTGAGCAAAAACAATGGGGTAGCTAATGGGTTAGGATTCCTGAGATACTTACCCTTTATGAAGCATGTCAACCAACCACACCTCCATGGCCTTATCTTCTTGTTCTGTATATGGATACATAGGGCTCCTAGTGTTAACTAAATATACTGTCAAATGGAAGGCCAAATCATACTCAAATTGAAGTGGAAGGAATTTTTTTGTCCAAATTAAGAGGTCTATGTACTGCAACAAAACAGAGGAAAAATTAAAGGTAGATCAGTTTTGGATGGAGTTGCTATGATGGAATTCACAGCTCTGGCAGAAGAGAATATATCAAATTAGTGGGAACTCTCCACCTATGAGTAGTAGTTCTCAAAGGAGAAGAGATTTGGCTCCAGGTTCTACTCACTTGTTGATGATGCCACCAGCCTACTCCAATAAAGATGGTAAACAACAAATTTGGTACCACAATAAACTGGTAACAGAAGCCAGACTGATGCTTTGAAAATGGGAAAGAATTTCTCACTACATAAAATGACATATGGGCTGGCAATGCGAACCACACTGAAGATTTTACCTCAAAATCTTGATTCAGATCCTTAAAACTTTCATGCTCATAAAATTCTGAGCTGCTCCTGTATCCAAGAGAGCCTTAGCAGATACATTATGATCTTAACGAAATTTTTACAGGCGATAAAAATTAAGCATTATCTTGGTTATTTGCAACCTTATGGTACATAACTGAATGGGAGGGGTTATCACTGGGCTATCAACTTGACTAACCTAAAGGGAAGGAACCTTAGCTCCATCTTATAGCAATCTCAACTTCCACCTGTTGTGCTGCAGACAACTGTAGCATCAACAGATTCAGATGAACCTGTTCACCAGCTAAGCTATATCAACAGAACTGGGTTAATTCACATAAAACATAACTTCAGGGGCTGAAGGGGAGAGAAGTAGAGTCAGAAACAAATAACACCCACTTGTCACCCATCCAAGTTGGATATGGTATGAGGAGAATGATGAAGCGAACATTTTTACGCTTTAAATGGGGGTATGAGCCAGAACTATCTGGGTTAGAATAACTCCTTAACTGAGACATAGAATTCTGATCCAAAGTAAGGAGTAACCTTTCATAGATTACCCCATTAAACAAAGCTAGAACATATCACTTATATAATAAAACTAATGCATCACCCATTTTATAGAGGAGGGTGAAGAAATACAAGAATTAGGGTCACTCCATTATTCCAAAGAACTTGCTGATATAATTAAGACTGTATTGACACTCAGGATGGTTTGCCACCCGGAATAACATCCAGAATACCGCTGAACAGCCATACACAATGTTTGATGTACTATGAGTAGGGAGAGTACTACCGCCTGCCAAATAATCCCCAAAAGTGGACCACATAGCTAAAAGATTGTAATTTGAATTCCCCAATTTAATTTAAATTAAGAGAATCAGATGATTTTATTTTAATAAAATAAAGGGAAGAAAATAAAATTGGAGCAACAGCAGTACATGTTGGGGACTGCAGCCTTATAAGCTCACTATGTGTGGAATAGGGAAAAGGCATTAAAGCCTAAGAATAACTTTGCAATTGAGCAACAGTAGATTGACACACTAATCTGCTAACAATGTTGATTTAAATCTGACTTGATTAACCAGATCAGTATCAAATTTTTAACAGGTTTTTTGCAGTGCATTTCCACTTTGTGAGCCAGCAACAATTTATGTGATGGTGGGCAGGGCGCGTCCAAGGACATATCAGGGAAAGCAAGTCTTGTTATAGATTTTTAATTTGTTCAACATGCCTGAACCTGTTGAGGGCAAGATCACATTCACTGGTGGTAGGGGAGAAGTGTCAAACAACCAACGTGCCAAGAAAAGATTTATCTTTTTTAAGGTACTCCAATGCTTATGATAGGATCCACAGTCTATAAGGCATCGCCATTCTGATGGTATTTAATAAGAACCATGCGGTATAAATATGGAAAGCATTGATCTATAAACCTCATCCCTACACCAACCACCAGGCTGATTGCTGGCAGTAATATTGACCACGCTTCACACATTGAAGTTGAACTTCCTGGTCAGCGGGACAGGACTGTTCCGCCCATCTGCAATTTGCTTTTAAGCTGTACTCCCAACTTGCTTGGATGCATTCTTAAAAATGAGGGGTGACAAATTGTTTCGCCAGGTTCAATCCCAACAGTTCTCCCTTGAGTAGCATCTGCCAATGCAGAGTTCCTTTTTCTTTATAATCACAGAAGATTGCATTAGATGATAGATTAATTCTCTCATCTTTATTTGGCTTTGGGCCATACTCTAAATCGTTTGGACAAGCACTTGATATTGAGAGGTGACAATCATCTGCTTCAGGTTCAATTTCAACATTATTCCCCAAGTAGCAACTTCCAAATTAGCATCTTCACAATTTTCATTTTTTTGATGGATTGGATTGAATAATCGATTATCCTACTTGTCTTTATACTCTGAATATCGTTCTTATGAGTAGGAGCATCATATGAAAATGCGTAGGGGATGATTTCCAAAGGTTTCCACGCTGAGGAAGGCTATGACAGAAATAAACAATGTTACAGACATGCTTATTACTGATACAAGTGAGTGCAGGCCCTCCATTAGTTGGGGTGGCTCCTCTGGGAAGCCAGAAAAGTATAAATTTTATAAAAATCTTAGGTATTTTTGGCAAAATTAAAGGTTTATTAGGGATAAAACGAAATAATCCAGCATTTTACAATTGGCAGAGCACAAGGTTTTTATAGTTAGAAGGAAGCAAGGTGCGGGGACTGTAATATATCTTTTTAAAACTGGACGCATAAATTTTCTCCAAGTCATAGGACTTTTGTACCATGACTTAGCTTGCACATTGCAAGTGCCCTATTTTGCAGACCTGATGCTGAACTTTTTGTTTCTTTCAGGGTTCCAACATACTTATGTATCGCAGAATTTTCCTTATAAATTTTTTATCCTCATAGGGCTCTTTTTTTTAGTACTAGATGGTCCCAACCCAAGGGGGGGATTCATCGATGTCCTTGTAGGGCTCTTTGCCAGATCAATTCTGTGTTTTGCTCCTGTTGGGACTTCAGTCTTAATCCGCCTAATTGTGCTTGGATTTTATCACAGATCTTCTAAATTTCAGGATGTAAACTTCAGTCAAATTAATCTTCACAGCAAAATCATTCCCTTCCACTATTCAAGTTTTTGTGAAATTAAGAATAAGGGGCTTTAGCTGAAACCCAATGCTTGTTAAGGGCATTCCCTAAATCTGCTATCATTTATAATGGAAGAGCTCAGGATCGTCCCCCTTTTTGATAAAAATGGATAAATTTATTGATCTAATTTTATGAATGCAGCAGGAATCCTTATAGGAAGGTTGTAGGAGAAATTTTGAGCCTGAGAGTAATTTGACCAATTTTATTTACAAATTATTGACTTACTGCTATTATCGTAACTCAAACTAGTTGGGAACTTTCTGGCAAGGTGTGGAGTTGCACCCCTGTTGTTAGCAATGAATTTTAGCCAATACCAACTCTTAACACACCCCTTTGATTTTATCCACTAATTACTTGGTGATAAGAAGGAGGGAAAAGGAGCAACCCTTAGGTCAAGCTGGCACCCACTTCTCATCAACAACATGTGCCAGATCGCCCTGGTTAATGAGGGGGAAAACAGCCTTTTTGGCCCCCTTCTTGGTTCTGAAGGGATGTTTTTCTATTGAGGTTCGGGGGGTCTCCACATGAATTACACTAACACTGTATATTATTGAATGGTACTTTTTTGCATGAAAGCATTATATTGAAAATTTGGTAAGAAGAATTCTTAGTCTCCTTGTCTTAAGTAATCCTTTGATTAGCATATGCTAGTTGCTCTACCAATACTGTATAATATAAAGTTTAATATAAAAAAGTACTAAGATAGCTTACATTTAAGTTCTTATAGGGAAGGCTGACCAGGGGACGGACACTTCCATTAAGACACAAAAAAACAAAACTTCATCTTAAGGAGGGCACCCCAAAGAAGCTAATGCTATCTCCTGTTGCCAGCGGGAACGCCAAGAGAGGGAGGGGGGCACGTGTGCAGGGGCATACGCCACTGAGCACGTATGAAGGAAGGGGTCTGAGATGATGAACCATACCAGGAACTAGGATGAGACCAACTGGCGGTGACGTGGTGGGAGGTTTCCAAACATCCACACTTGAAAGTGCTCAACTAAGTGTGACTGGAACTGGTGTACAGCGTCTTGGAAGGTGGATGTGGAGCCTGATATGGTATCCAAGACAACCATGTGGATAGTCCACATATCGACTGCAGCCACCAAGGCATGGAGGGAGTGCGGAAGAGGGGTAGCCATGGATTAAGCAAACATGTCCTTAGACAGGCTGAAGGGCTGCGCCTGATCTTGGAGAAGCAGACGTTGCACCTCACGCCATATCGCTTTAGATGGAGGGCACTTCTCCAGGCGGTGAACCAGCGTTTCATACTGGCCACATACAACACAGGATGAGTGCAAAGCGTTAGAGCGTTTGGCAGTACGGTATACCCATCTCAAGCAACGCCAAACATGGGAATGAATATGCGGCTGTAGAAGAGAAGGTAGGCATATTTCCAAATGGATTTCTGGGTATCAAGGGGGTAGGGGATGTCCATCATGTCCAGTTAGTCCACCCTGGCCATGATAGGGGATCACATGTGTACCAGTCCGTTCAGAATGGGAAGACCTTGTACTTCCTGGGTGAACCTAGGAGAGAGATGCCCCTCTTTGCGGTGTGCCCACAGATGTGAATTCTCCACTCAGCGCTCTTCATGGAGAGGAGGATCCTTTTGAAGTGGGGCGACGTCCTATGTGGGCCCGCTGCAGAGGGATGTGAGGCAAGGTACTTTAACAGAGAATGGGGGTGGGTAGGATTGTTGAGGCCCAGGGCGCAGGAGAAGTCGGAGCAGGCCGCATGTGACCTGTGCTGGGCTGAGATCGTTGGGTTGGTGACTGCAGCGATACAGGTGTCAAGTATTTTAGCGGCGTGGTACTTATAGTTGAGCAGGCCCATACCACCACTATGGCGAGGGCCAAACATGACATCCAGGCGCACTGGTGGTGGGCGGCCCAACCAAAGCCACCCTTGCAGAAGGGCGTATAGTGACTTGAAGAAACATGGGAAAAATCGATGGTATGGGCTCCAAACCAAACTTTAGAGAGGAGCATAGATTTGGCTAGCACTAACCTGCCTGTAAGGGAGGTCTTATGGGCTCTGAGGGAAGCTATGCGTTTTGTCATGTTGTCTAGGATATGGTTTTCCATCCCCAATGAGGCGTACCCTCCTGCCTCCAGCCACACCCCCAAGTGGCGGACAGTGCCTACGGTGGGGCTTGGCACAAAGGGGAGCACAAGCGGGGCCGTGTGGGTTGGGCAGGGCAAGCTAACTCGAATGCTAGTTGATGATGCGGGTAGGAAACAGGGCACTGGGGCCCAGCGGGCTTGATACCGACCAAGGAGAACAATATTGGTTTTGAAGGCGTTGAGTGCAGCATTACTTACTCTGGAGTAAACCTGGATAGTTTCTTCAAGCGCGCGTTCATCATGATTGTTAGACACCCCACCACACAATCATTAGCAAACGCCAACATCTTGACTAGGGTTTGACCATGCGCATGGACCTCAGTAAGGCGGGCATTCACATTTCTAAGAAGTGGGTCAAGGCTGAAGTTATACAAGAGTGGGCTAAGCGGGTCCCCTTGGCGCAGTCCCCTTTGAGGGCGGACTACCTCCGTGAGAAAGCCAGGGCCACGCACAGACATTGTGGCAGATTCTGTTAGCAACATCACCCAATTGATGAAGCGGGGGGAAGCGGAACTTGTGGAGGCAGGATCAGAGGTATTCCCAGCTGACTCTAACATAGGCCTTCTGCTGGTCTAAAAATACAAGTGCTCTTAAAGCCTTGGACATACAGACGTTGGCTACAGTGTGTATATTGTCCCAATTTGACCTTTTGGGTATGAAACTGAATTGTTCAGGGGAGATGAGAGCAGAGGCAGCAACCCCTAGACGGTTAGCCATGATTTTAGTAAAAAAATTTGTATTTGTGTTAGTGAGAAAAATGGGGCGCCAGTTGGCCAAATCCAGCTTAATCCCTTTTTTGTATAATTTAATTGTGGATGCCTCTTGCCCTCCAGGAAGGAAGCGTGTTTCCAGAAAGCATTTTTTAAGGGAGGCAAGCAGCAAGGAGAATAAATCTTTGAAATACTTCTTTTTTAAAACTCATAAGGAATGCAATCTGGACCTGGGCATTTCCTATACGGTGCATCACAAATAGAGGACCAGAGTTCATTCTGAGTAATCAAATTCATCAACGCTGTGAATCAGGAAATGGTGTGGATGTGTGCGCTTTCAAGAAAATTTGCCATTTTTAGCCATCATAATATGATTGGGTCAATACAGTTTGGAGTAATAGTTTTGTATTTTTATAGCCACATTGGCTGGCATATCTGCGACGGAGTGGTCTGGTCTTTGCACCTGTGTGCAGGCCAAACTCTGGCGTGGTGCAAAGAGTTTTCGAAAAAAAGTAAGTGGAGCATGTTTCACCTGTTGTATTGTGTTTATCTTTATAATGAACATAAACCTGATGCTTGTGTTGTCTCACCAGTGTGGTGAGGCGGGTGGCTACTCCTGCTCACTTTTGACCCTAAGCCAGGCTGTAGCCCGCAGTGAGGACGTTGGATTCCAGGTGGTCCAACTCTGCCAGTGTGCACAATATGATTGCTGAGGCAGCCTGTGAGTGGCGGGAGGAGAGATGGAGAGCCTGGCGGATTGTGCTTGTCTTGAAGGTTGACCAGGTGAAAATTGGATCTTCACATAATGGTGTGACAAACTCCAGAGCAAAGGTCACAGCTTCTATCCATGAGGAAAATCTTGGCAATGCAATTTCAGCAGGGCGCAGTTTGCACCAATATGGTGCCTGGGCTGCTGGGTTGGATAAGCGGAAGGAGATTAATAGCATCCTGCGGTTGGAGAAATCAATTTTGGTCGTGGCAAAGTGGGAAATTTGGGAGTGAAATTTGAGCAGTGCAAGGATAAGGTCAATGTGGGACATGGACCCTAACAGGCCATTGTACACGTGGGGGTGCGACATGTTATTGAGTAGCAGAGCATGGCACGGCAAGGTATCAAACAGCCCTAGGGTGGCCTTGAGAACGTGAAGTTCAACATGCCCCTGTGGGGGTGTAGTTGAAAAGGGCCAGCAATCTGTGGATGGGTTCATCCAGCAGTTTAAGTCAATGACAATGAATGGGTTGGTGGGAAGTGGAAGGGAAATGACTGCTGAGAAAATTTACCAACATTCTCACACACAGTTTGGGGCATAAATGTTAACAATAGCATGCACTTTGTTGTCCCACAAAAAAGGTGACAACAAGGACATGGCCGTTTAGGTATAAATTTTGACAAAATAAAGCTAAAATTATTGTTCACTTGAACAAGCACCCCACAGTGCTCAGACCAAGATGATAGGGAAGGGAGGAGCATGGTTCTCCATAAGTCCTCAGCACCGCGCAGATGGTGGGTTTCCTGAATGGCCAGGATGTCCACGGGTAAGATATTTTGTAAAAAAAACTCAGTTTCCTAGACCAGGATGGCGAGGCCTTGAGTCCAGCGATGTTTAACGTCCCTAAAGTAAAGTCTCCCCCATCACACCTAGGTGCGAGGGGAAGGGCACCCAAGCCCTTCAGCCTTCTCTTTTTCTTCGCGGTGCTTGTTGGCGCCTCAGGTATGCAATGCTACAGAGTATGTGTCAGAGTGGGAAGCTGTAGCAGTCAGGTTCACGTTGAATTTTACCTTCACTTTTTTCCCCGCTGTGGGTCAAGCTTTTTGCAGTGTGTGCATTTGCGGTGCACCAATGCTTGGAGGTGGAAATTTGGCAGGATCGCTGGTGAGCAATTTGGACCCAATTGATGCTTGGGCGTGTTGGTCAGGTAAAACCAATTTGTTCATCAGGATTTCAGCTTTGGTGGCCCAATTGGCTTGGTCATCCTAATCTGATTGGTTGAGAGATTTGTGAGCTGCTTCCTTCATGAAAGTATCAACGTCCTTTTGGAGTTGGGCTGGCGGGATGGTGGACATGGTCTTGGCTGCTGCCTTGTGGGCCTGTTTGGCCTTCTTCCGCTCTTGTGGGGACACTGGATTTACATGAATGTAACATCCTTGTGCTCACCACAGGAAGGCTTCGCCAGTGTCTAATGCCAGTTCATAATGGGCGTCTGCTCTGCCCATTGCATCCAAGATAATCTCTTGATGAGTAACGCCCTCTTTGACAGGGCAGTTGTGGGCCTTGTGGCCAAAGGCGCGGCAGAATGTGCAAATGGGAGGCGCACTATCCACGGTGACCCAGAAAGGGTGGGTATTCTGCCCATTGATTATGATGAATTTGGTGTGCAGGATTTGAGTCAAATCCTCCACTATCCCCACGGATGAGGTAAAAACAGCAATTGCTTTACCTGTGCACAGGTTTGGCATCATCAAAAAGCGCTAAATTTTGAAGGATTTTATTTCTCCAAAATGGTGAGCCCAGCCTTCAGGTGGTGCTCGAGCATGGTGCATTGGACTGTTGTGGGTAGGAAGTCAAAGGTCACAAAAATTTGGTTTGACTTAGTCCATCAGGTGCGCTTTGTTTCAACTACCCACTGACCATCTGGGAGGTCTACTACTACGTGCACCTTTTCAGCTTCATCCGCCGCTTCTTTTGTTTCAAAGCCAAGATCCAGCCAACCGCGTGGCATGGAGTGGGGTGCAACGTACACTGCGTTTGGTTAATTTGTGTGTACATCTCCACAAAACTTCTCCCAAAGCGCCATTTGCTGAATATCCAGGAAGACATGCACCCCATGTTCCACTGACAAAAATGATTGGGAGTGCGGCATATTGATGAACTGGTTGCAGCACGCTTTCAATGCTAAAATTTCTGAGGAAATGGTAACCGCTGGTTTTTTATTATTAACTTTATCTATTCTGCCAGACTTGCCAAGGCGTTTACAAAATTTGGTTGATGTGGGGCCAACACCTGTGCCCTTAACTTTACTTGCCCAACTGCTCCCTGACATCAGGCACCAACTAATCACCTCAGTGAGATTATCAAACTTTTACTAGACTTGAATTGAATTTATTGCAAAAGTGTTTGCAACGAGAGAAAAAAGTGTTTACTAAGATAGCTTATAATTAAGTTTAATTTCAGAAAATTTGTTAACTGATGTCACCATCCCAACAGTTCCTTAATTAGTTTTAAAAGGTACTCAGATGAGTGTAGTCCTTAAGTTATATATGTTGATTTTATAATTACAAATGCATAATAGAAATATAAAAAATTGTTATAAGTGAATTTATGTCAATTACCCTATGTTAGAAGTGCCATCTGGCGCTGTCATTATCTTGATATTATAATTAGTAAATTAAATTTTTTGTAGAACCATTATTTTCTACTAACCTAATATTAATCTACTCAGGTAAGGTGGGCTTCCTTTGAGGAGATTGTCTCTAACTCTTCAATTATAGTTTCCATAAAACTGGTGCACATATACCCACTACATCATTCATGACTAGGTTATTATGAAAAAAATTAGTACACCTCAATAAGGAGGTATACTGTGAGGCCAATAGAATGTAAAATAAGATATAAAGATATTATTATAAGCTTAGTCTTTATTGTGAAAGATGACCAACAGAGAGATATGTCAAAGCAACACTAAAGTAAGGGAAAATTGGTAATTTTGGCCTCATTCAACTTTTTGGGCTTGAAAAAACTCAGACAATAGAATGAGAATCCATTTCTCATAGCTTTATATCTTGATTAAGCACCAACTTGAGAGTTTGATTCTTAACTGAGCTACCCCTTTATTTATAGTAATAAGCTGTGAAAACAAATTAAATCTATGTTCATAATTCAAATTGTAATGAACTGTCTTCAATTAAACTATACTAAAAAACCTTTACCCCATTGATGTAATGCCTGTGCCCCATCACGCGACTCATGGAATAAACTTTAGCCTTCTTGGCCCTAACCATCGTTTTTCTATTGTGAATCTAAGGTCTGGAATTGCGGCAAACTTGATTCCTCTGGCTTGGCCATCCTATCCTTTTTTATTAGTTTGCTCCCACAATAAAATCATTTAACCATGAAATTACCCTCTTGTTTTTTTGAAGCGCCACCCCTCCCTCAGGGGCATCAGCCATTGCAAAGTTTTTGTAGGTTGGGGGGTAGCTTCATGGCTGCAATTTTGGTGGTAGACTTGGGACCCACAGCTTCCTGGAAAGCACATAGAAAGCAGTAATCAAGTCCTGAGCATGAGCGCATTTATGAGCTGTAACCTAGCTATTTTTTAAGCATTAAACACTTCTAAGATACCAGGTATTTGAGCCTTTTTTTCACCTGATGAGAGGCCACAACCTTTTCCACCTTCTACTATTGTTCTCCATCCAAAAAGTATGATCTCTGTGTCTTTTAATGAGACCCCTCAAATGGGTCAACTTGCTCTTATGAAAAGTTAAAAAAAATTAAAATTGCTCAAGAAGCTCCAACTAGTATGAGGCATAGCTCACCTTCCTAAAAAATAAGTAGGGCCCTATCCTCTTGTGTTCCAGTTTATTCACGTCTGATTGATGGGGATATTCTTGGCATAGAGCGTCTTCAGATCCCCTCATTATATTCAGGGCCTACCCTCTTCTTACCTTAAGAATTCTCCTTGCAAACCTTTATGGCAGTCTCCAGGTTTGTATTCACCCCCTGGTGTACCTTCCAGATATACTTGGTGTCAAAATTTAATCAGATGAATCCTCCAGTGATTTAGCAGTATTTGGAAGGATATAGCCAATCCTGGCAGAATGGCTCATTAGAGAATTTTATGGTGTTTGATACAATTTCTTGTTGGTTGCCCCCTGGTATAGGTTGAACCACATCCAGTATTCCACCAATTTTGGAAGTAGGTTCGAATGGGGCCAATTGTTAGCCCCAAATTAGTATAAGAATCACCAGAGACTAATAGTCAAGGATGATCCACTTAGTTCATTTATAATTGGTGGAACCCTGCAATTCCAAGTTCGAGGTGTCTGAAGTGTCTTGGCTTGAGGATGACATAATTATGGGAACCAACAGTTAGGACAAAGCTGCACGTAAGGAGGCCAAAAAAGTGAAGTTGGCAGGCCTCCCTGACCACAAATATACCCTGGACCAACGCTGGGTTAAGGAGAAATATGCCCATAGGCCCTGGGGATGTGCGAGAAGTTCAGCACTGCATTACAGCAGGCGCATTAAAATGAACAGCTATACAATTACTAATGATGGTTTACTTTGGTTTCTCAAAACACGGGGTCAAGAAACCCATTCAATTTTCAAAATTCCTAGCTTGGGTTGGCCCTGTCTTCATTTGATAGCCTAAGTTCAGTTGATTACTAGTTACAGTACACTTCCTGATGGAAGTATGTGCTTATTAGTGCACCTGGGCTTAGCACCACTTCCATTGATCAATAAATCCCCAAAAAATTGAATAAATCTGTTTCCATTAAGACCAACCTTTCTCATTGGTTGACTTCCTGCTTAATAATAACCCTTCGTTAGTTTACGTTTCCTTTGTGTTAACTTGGGCAACCTGTGCGTAGACCTCTTCAAGGAGGTCTCTCACAACATTAGCAGCTTTATTTTCACAAAAGTAACTATCAAATCTGGTGCACCGCTGGGCCACCCAGGTCCCCTCCAGACTGAGGCATCCTTGCACTCCACCCAGATCAACACTTGGTTATGGACTCCACTTTGGGGTCTATCCAAGTCTTGTTGTTTGTTAGATCCCTATTAATCTATATAGCGTTGAACATCCTTGCCTTGCTACCTTAGCTCCAGCACCTTCTGTGGGGTTATTCTCATCAAAGTACTGAAAATTAGTTTCCTGGAATTGGGGCTGTGCACCATGCAACACCAGGCTGGGAACTAGAGAGTTATAGAACTCTCCTTACACAAAGTTGTTTACAGCGCCTAATGTTATAATTGACTGTACCCAAAAGTTAATACTCTAAGATTGACTGAAAAGAGTTGATACATAATGTCATCGAGATGCTAAGATACTCCAAGTCAAAGCAATTGACCAAAGTGGTTTCCAGTGCATACTAAGCAACTCAAAGGTCAAATTCAGATCTGATATTTATTTATAATAATCATTTATATGGCTCACCGGTGGCTTAAGGCTGAGGGTGAGCAAAACTAATAATTGGTCATTGGGAAGAACGAGGTGAGAGTATTGACACCAGGGAAGTGAGAAGCAGAGCATAAGAGAGAAAGAGTGATTGGCAGGAGGGTCCAGCAATGAGCTGATAGGTTGTAATGGGCGCAGTAGCCCTTTGTACATATAATTACCTGATGCTTTCCTTTCAATAAACATCTCCCTTTGCCTAATCTCCTTTTAACTTTAAGTTAATATTTATTCTTATGGGTTGAGTTTAGACTAGGGGATCCCCAAATGGCGCAGGTGACATACCAAGGGGTCATCCGGTGCTGCTGGCCCCAACGCTTAAGGTGAAATGGCAAGGGTCAACCAGGCTTCATACTGGTTGGCCTGCTGACCAGTAGAGCCCACTATTGCCGGAAAAGCATTTTTTGACACTTGACAAATTCCATCACCTCTTTTACCTTGGAATCACATTGGGATTTTATATAGAATAATGTTTATAGTTATAACATGCAAAGAAAGGAAAACCATGTAGAGGATGCTGGGCGTTGCTTTAACTGAATTGTTCTAAAGAAAGGTGGTAAGCGAATTTTGAATGGTAAGCAGCTGTGTAACACTACAAATTATGCTTTAAACACTGGCTCACTCGCTCTGTATGCTCATCAGATTGAGGGTGAAAGGCAATAGAGCGGCATGGATGAAACTTAAAAGACTTGCATAACTCTTCTCAAATTACCAATTTTGACTGAGGTCCAATATCACTAAGAATCTCCTTAGGAATACAATTGGTGGAAAAAATTAGTGAGACAAACAGCTTAGCCATTTTAGCCGCCGTCACTGTGGAGTGAAATGGGATGAAGTGGGCGAACTTAATGAAATGGTCTATAACCACCATGATGGCATCATACTCCTCAGATATGGTTACCTCCACAATAAAATTAATAGAGAGGGAAGACCAAGGCCCCTCTGATTTCTAAGCTGGTACCAAAAGACCAGCAAGGGGCTGGTGATTTGGATTCGTCTTGTTGCACACAAGGCACTCCTTAGTATGATGTGCAATCTGTGCTTAAATTCCTTTCCAGTTGTATGCGCGGCATATAAGCTCCAAGGCTTTCACCTTCCCAGAATGGCCCACAATCATCCCATCGTAATGTTCCTTGATTATCTCCAGGCGAAGAGGTCTGTTGGGAACCCATAAGCGTCCCTGGAACCATAACATATTCTCCTACTCATGGTACCCCCTCATTAAGTCTGTCTGGTTCAAGCTGCACTTGAAAAGAATTGCTGTACTCTATAGTACAGGATGTGACAATACAACCCATCTGAACAAGCTATACTCATAAAAATTCTCTAAGAAATTGAGACCTGGAGCACCAGTAACTAATGATGGTTTACTGGGCATACTCCTATCCAGGGGAATTAAGTGAGTTCTATGAAGCTCCACCTCCCTTGAGGTCAAGTGTTAATGCATGAACGTGGCTTAAGGCATCAGCTATACCATTCTACTTATCTTTCATGAACTCATATGAGAACACAAACTATGTCATGGTCTTATGCTAATTAGATTGTTGCGTGGTAAAACTTGAGGGGTGCAGTAGTACAACAGCACATGATGGTCAGTATGTACCCATAAGGGCTGAAAGGAGCCATGCTATGGTTGAGCCCGTAATTTGATGCTTCCACCGCCGCTAAAAGTTCATTATCATAAACAGCGTAATTTAACTAAGGTAAGGGCATATTCCAAGAAAAATATCCCACCGGATGCTTGTGACCATCTTTACCCTCTTGTAAGAGAGCCGCAGATAATGCAATGTTGATTGCATCAGTAGCCAATATAAACTCCCACTCAGGGTCCACGTGATGAAGAACAGATGTGGACAGCAAGGTACACTTCACTTCTTGGAAGGCCTCCTCCATTGCAGAGGATCACTAAAGAACTTTGGCCCCACTAGCCTTATATAAAGGCACCACTACCTCATAAAGACTTGCTTTGAATTTTTAAGTAAGGTGGAAGTCCCTAAAGAGCTTCTAAATCTTTAACTGAGGTTGGAGTGGCCAATCATGAATTTCCTACTACTTATCTGGAGTGATCATGTGGCATTTATCAAGTATGATGCTGCCCAGGAATGTAACCTGGGGCTATGAAAAACTCCCACTTGTTATTTTCAGCATCAAATTTGATGCATTTAAATGCTCCACCACTTGCCTCATGTGAACCTCATGAGATTCTTGATAGGGGAGTATACTAGAATGTCATCCATATAAGCCTCAGTACATACACCATGAACTCACCCAAGGCTGCATTAATACAACATTGGAAAATTGCAGTCTCATTATTGAGCCCGAAAAGAAATGATTTGTACTGGAAAATGCAATTTCTGTACATTATGCAGTGAGCCATTCCTGTTCATTTTTGATGCTGATCTTATTAGAAGCATTTTGCAATCCAGATTGGAGAAGACTTTGGCCTTCTACACATAGCAGTCAATTTGTGCCTCAAGAAGAATGTGATGCAAATCAGGTATGGTAACATTATTCAAGTTACCATAATCTATGCAAGGGCGTAGTATACCTTCTGCTTTTTCAAAAAAGAGTAGTGGCGAGCATACTGAAGAAATATAGTGAAAAATGGCTCACTTGAAATGTTGCTCCATATCCCAAAAATCTAATGCTGCCTCTGCCCGCTGAGCCAAAGGGGAATTGGGGAGAAGATGTAAACCAGGTCATCTGTGGGATAAAAATAACACTCAAACTCTGAGTGATCTGGTAAGGAATTTTCTGAAGACACATCAGACAAAGTCTCCAACTCCTCCAAACATGGGGTAGGGGTACTTCAGGAATGGGCTTCAGCAGAGACGCAGGACAAATATTAGGACATTGGGCCACTTTGGAGAGTCGCTCAGAGTGCTACCATCTGACATGGAAATTATTGTACATGGCTACTCCCCAAGGATAAAGTTGAGGTATTGACATTTAAATTGGGTTTGGCATCAAATTTGAGCATTCCAACCAACTCCTAAGATAATTGGGTACAGCAAGTTTTTGACTTTCATAAAGTGGTCACTTAAGTGAAACTACCAACTTGATAATCAACTGACCCTGAACCTTTAGGTGGGAATACCCTGGGAAGCCCCTGCCTTAACCATATCATGAGGTAAGTAGTGCAACCCAGGGGTAATTAGTTAAATCCAAATCAGTAAAATTTCTTGAAGCCCCAGTAGCCACTAAAATTATTTCCCTAGACTTCCTTGAAGGGGAAAAAGAGTAGCTGAAAGCAAAAAAATCCAGAACACTCATTATAAATACAGTTAACGCTGCCAAACATAATATTAATCATTTTTAAGGCATAAAATGTCCCCAGGATATGTGTTTCTGTCAAAGAAGGAAAGGGATATTTAGCCACCCTGATGACTGATGGGAAATAACCAGCATTAAATATACAAATTAACACCTGAAATTATGATTTTAATAAATGTTTTCCACCACCTAAATGGGGAAAAACATGGTGGGGTCAGCCTAGGATTCACATGGTTAATATGATAGATGGATATTGCCTCAGGACAGCCTTCATAAGAAATTATATAGCTCATTTGTATATATGAAATTTTATCAAAAATGACATTTGGGGTTTTAAAGCCACCATTCCTGACGCAAAATTCATTTTTAGACTGTTATCCATCACCAAGATGGTGATACTCTTCTGATGGGGGTTTGCATCATTCTGGGGAGTGGAGTTCTGGAATAACATGCTTAATCATAGTAAATTTAGTAAGCCCATCAGGGCTTGACCCCTACCAAAACTCAGGCTTTCCCAGGATCAAAATCATGGCACCAAAAGGTGCCACCATTGTCAATATAAAACCTAATCCATCTGAGAGCGGTATTTATAAGATGGGCCACCGGTAAAACTTTCATGGCACAATATCTGATAGACTATTAATATACCAACCTATAGCCCCAGCTGAACATTGTGTTCTCCCAGAAAAGAAGGTAAAAGAGCCCCAAAAGCCATCAATTGTAAAAAAGATTCAGATTTTCCAGGATTGGTATCTATAGGGTGGCCGCAGGTGAAATCTCTGCAGCCAAATATCTAAACCATTTATTTAAATCTATATGGCCCAGGCCCCAGCTAATCCTCACACCCTCAAAAAAGAAAGATAAGGAAGCAACAGACGCTGTCAGTTACAAAAAAAATTGGTGTTTCCAAGGCTGGTATTTATATGGTTCATTATTGGTAAAACACCCATGGACAAATCAATAGAACCCTTTTAAATTGGGAGAATTCACAAACAAAGAATGCAATCACAAGATGGGAGGAGGCAAGCAGAGCCTTCCACCCTTGAGTGTCCACTGACAAGCTGATCTTAGTTTTTGTAAATTTAGATGCTTTGATGATGTCAAGACACAGTAAGCCTGTGACCCAAGTGGATTCATATAATGAGGGGCCCCAAAGGCACCCAAATTGACAGGGAACGACCAACCTACAGAAGGTTTCAAAGGCAGAGAACCTAAGTCACCCCACTTTCAATATGCGTTCAAAACCTCCTATCACCTCTATTAATTTCAACATAATTTCTCAAACTTGAAATACCCAAGCAGAAGACTAGAATAAAGTCCAATGAAGCCACTTGATTCAAGAAGAAGGTTATTTATGGCTGTTTTATTATAATTAAAAAGAGATAGTGGAAAAATTGGTGCCTAAGCAACAGGCCCAGAATGGTCCAAAACCATCAAATACTTGCAGAAAGGGTGGGAGTCATACTGCAAGCATTAAAAAAGAAATGGTGACTGCCCACTACCAAAACAAATTATAATGCCATGTCCAAAAGCATCATAACCATGGTGCACAGTTAACGCACTCCATAACCACTAAGAGAAAATCCCATATGAAATAAATTCCTATGAGCCAAATAGAAGGGTTAGACATATAATGTTAGTAGAGTGCCTCTAACTCTTCAAGGAAAAACTATCTGTAAGGCTTTCCACTAGGGGCAAGAAGCCAGGTAGTGCCTACTACCCCTTTTCAGATAGGAAGGGCAATTTAATTTTATAAAAATTCCTATACTTGCGCCCACCCCAATTCCTCTCCTGCCTATCACTTGGTATGGTAAGAAATATTAAGCTCCTGTGCAGAGAAATCCCTCAACTTTAACAAGACATTAGAAGTACCCCAGGTATGTCTAACAATACCGCTTCCCATTTCCTCAAAATCTGGAAAATTCAAAAATTTCAAAGGTGTTATGACGCTTAAGTTATGAAAACGTAAAACTCACAAAAGAATTTTGAAAATTCCAACCACAATTTTACCCTTTCTCCCTACTCTTTCTCAGATATCCCTTTCTGAAATTTTTAGAAATTTGCTGTCAATTAAGAGCCAGACTTCTAAGTTGGATTAGCCTAGAGTTAGGAAAATTTCAAAAAATTAAGATAGCTAAATTGGGGGCAGCCAATAATGGAGTGCCTTATCACCTCCCCAGCATCAGTTCTCACATCACCTCATGAGTTACCCCTCTACCACCCTCAATTCTTATGCCAACTCACAAACTGACCCTCTACCTTAAGCGCACACCTAGAAAACCTGCAGTCAGAAAAGATGCTGACTTTAAAGCTCCAGAACCCAAGAAAAATTTTGCAAGCCATAAAACCCCTTTCCCTATATAAAGGCCAGTAACCTTACTAGTAAGGTTACTGGTTACTTCATTTTTCTTGTCTTGTTATATTTTTGATAAAAACGCTTTTTCTTCTACCAGATGTTTTTGTTATCTTCAAACATTTTTGATCACTATTGCACCCATCCATGTTGTTTCAGTGCAGCCATAAAGATGGCGCTCCACAAATAAACTAGAGGGTTTTGAGGCCACCTTGACAGAAGTTGCTTGGGTACTCTGGTGGTTGAATGGAACCTGGCAGGGTGCAAATAAAGAAAACTTGGGCCCACCAAATCATAACACTATCCATAAAATTGGTGCACATGTTCCCACTAAAGTATTTATGACTAGTTTTTTATGAAAAAAACCCAGGATACTGTCAGGGAAACTGAAGCGCAGGAGGTCGCTGGAGGGAAAGACACAGGCCAAAGGTGACACAACAAGGCCAAGTGACCCAACGGAATGAAGAGACGTCCTAAACGGTCAGTATTATGTTTCCAAATAGATCTGTGGAACAAAACGCACACCAAACTGGCCACAATCATCAGGTACATGAGGCTCAGGGAGCTGGGAAGGGCGGCGAAAAATCTAGGGCAAAAGGCAGCAAAATAGGAGGAGGTGGAGCCAGCGGAATAGGTGGCGTAGTAGGTGGAGGGCTCAGGTACAACAGTAGGGGCAGACCAGAGCGGAAAATGGACTCCAGCTATAGAAGAACTTTGTAGAGTTGTATTTTTTTAAAAAAACCCAAAGACAGAAAATGTGCCCAAAATCCTAAACTTGTATCAGAATAATCTGTTTTCTGAGAAAAGCAAAGCCTTTCTCATCTTGGAACTTAATTTATAGGGGGCCGCTTCATGAAAATTATAGTGGTTATTGGAATATGATATGAGCTACAAATTTGTCATTTTTCAACAAAATCAAAATTTTTCGAATTTTGCCAGATTTCAAAACCTCATATTTTGTGATTTTTTGGGTCTTGAGTTAGATTTCCGACTTGGCTTTTGCCTCAATTAAGCCGTTTTCCTCAGCCCTGGCTGGCAAAGCCAAAACCCATTTTTTGTCAATGACCTTAGGTCATTGGTGACCCTTAGGGGTTCTGGTCTCTGCCCCAAGGGCTTGTTGGATTTTGCTTTGTTAGGGCGATTAATTCCAGGAAATATGTCACTAGCTGACATCACCCTCCGCTCTTGGACGGGGTTCTACACCAACTGAGGGGACATTGGCCAAGGCAAAACTCTTGTGGGGAGTTGGTAACTTCATAACAGCTAAAGAGGCTTGGGTGGCAGGTCCTGCGGCATCTGGGAATCTAGAGTGGAAGTCATGAATTAGGTCTTGAGCATTGACCATGTCCTGATAAGATACCCAGCTGTTCTCTGTTTCATCATATGCTTTCCAGGACACCAAGTATTGCAGGCGGCGCCAGGATAGGCGAGAAGCAAGAATAGTATCAATCTCATATTGGGGTTCACCATCCACTATCACGGGATCTGGGTGAGGTGGCATGGGTCCATTGATGGGGGTCACGAGGCATTCATGTAAGGTGCTAAACATTTTGATTGAGGGGGGTAAGTCAACCTGGTAAGCTGATGGGCCAACTTTCTTGAGGATTTTGAAGGGTCCAACATGCTTGGGACCTAACTTGCGGCAGAGTTGCTTCAGGTGGAGATTCTTGGCGTTGACCAAGACCAAGTCATCAGGCTTATACTCAGGTCCTTCACGGCGCTTTCAGTCAGCATATGCTTTGTAGATCCTCACAGCATCAACGAGATGGTCCTTCACTGCCTGATGTATGTCCCTGAGCTCTTTAGCGCGTTCATTGGCAGTGACGACGTTGGACTCAATCCGCGGACTTAGGTTGAAACTGGGGGTTGTAACCATAATTTTCAAAGAAGGGGGAAGTGCCTGTAGAGGCATGAGTAAGGTTATTATAAGAAAATTGCGCCAGTGGGAGGTGAGAGAACCAATTGTTTTGTTCAGCATTGGAATAACTACGCAAGAATTGCTCCAAACCTTGGTTCACCCTCTCCGTCTGTCCATCTGACTGGGGGTGGAAGACTGTGGAGCGGCAGGGACGGATGCTGAGGGTGAAAAGCAGGGCTTCCCAGAATTGAGCGGTGAATTGTGGGCCCCAATCACTGATAATCTCCTTGGGGAGACCATGTAAGCAAAAGATGTGATCTACAAAGAGGCGGGATGTCTCAACTGAAGTAATGGTGGTGTTGCAGGGGATGAAGTGGGCCATCTTTGTGAAACTGTCCACCACAACCATTACTGCATCATAACCCTGGGACAAGGAGAGTTCCACAATAAAATCGACAGAATGATGTCCCAGGTCCTTCAGCAGCTTGGAGGGAAGCAAGAAACCCAGCACTCTTCAGGTGGCTTGGCTTTGACCGGTTGCACGTCAAGCAGGACTTTGTGTATTTTGCCACATCAGTGGAAATACCTTTCCAACCGTAGGAGCGACGGACTAACTCAAGCGTCTTGTCCTTGCCAGGTGGCCAGCAGTTGGAGGGTCATGAGCTTTATGGATCACTTCCTCACTCAGGGGTCCAGGAGGTACCCACCACTTGCCCTGATGGAGGATGACACCATCCATCAACTGGTAGCCTTTGTCCAGGGATTCGCCACTTCTATGGCAGGCCTACTTAATCTTATCATAGTCAGCTGACAGAGATTGGGGCAACCTAACACGGGGAGGTGTCAGCATCACCTTCCAAAGGTTCCACCATAAGAAGAGTGGGGGGTTAGACAGTGAGCTCTCCTTTACTTGTTCCGGCTTAATCAACACCTGGGTATTGTGGGCATCAACTAGTGCTGGGTCAGGTGCTAGGGCAGGGTTCCGGGATAGAGCATCAGGTAACATGTTCTGGGTGCCCTTAATGAAGTCATATTTGAAGTCAAACAATGACAGGATTTCTAACCACCGAGATTGGTGAGGGGATAGCTTCTGGGGGGCGCGGTAGTACATTAATGCCTTGTGGTCAGTACGGACAGTAAATGGCCACTTAGACCCACGCAAATGGTGGCGCCAGTGTTGTACTGCCTCCACAACTGCAAGGAGTTCCTTATCATATATTGCATAGGTGAGGCGCGCCAGGGTCATTTTCTTAGAAAAGTAAGCAACAGACCATTCCACTCCATGCTCCCCCTCTTGTAGCAGAGCAGCTCCCACTGCAAAGTTGGAAGCATCAGTGGCGACAATGAAGGGGCGGCTGGGGTCTGCATGTACCAACACCTGGCTGGACAATAGTATGGACAAGACGGCGCGGAATGCAGCGTTGCATTCATTGGTCCAGCTAAAAATCTTCTTCCCTGAAGCGGTGTAGAGAGGGGCGGCAACTTCTGAGAGCTGGGGGTGAACTTCTTAAGGAACTTACATGTTCCAAAGAAGCTGCGTAACTCTGTGAGAGATGAGGGGGTAACCCAATCACGGATAGCTGCTTCCTTATCTGGGGCAATCATGTGACCATGGGAGAAGATAATGTTTCCTAAAAACTCGACCTTGGGTTGGAAGAACTCACACTTGCTAGCCTTAATTGTAAGGTTTGCCTGTGAAAGTCTCTCCATGACAGACACAAGATGGCGGGCATGAGATTCTGCATCTGGGGAAAAAACAAGTATGTCATCCATGTATGCATTCGCGCATGTACCCATAAGGTCTCCCTAAGACAGCATCATTGAGCCTCTGAAAGCAGGCGGGAGCGTTCTTTAAACCAAACGGCATAACCCTGAACTGGTAGATACCTTTCTGAGTGCGAAAAGCGGTCAACCACTTCTGGCCTTCTTTAATGCGGATCTGGTTGAAAGCGTTGAGACAGTCAAGCTTTCTGAACACCATAGCCTTCTCCACGTAGCGGGCAATCTGTTGCTCCAAAAGGAGCGGATGGGGGTCAGGCACTGTACATTGTTTAGATTGCCATAATCAACGAAGGGACAAAGCGAGCCATCAGACTTCTCTACAAACAGGAGGGGGGAGCACACATGTGAGGATTTCATAAAGATTTGACCCTTAGAGAGCATGTCGTCTACCCAGCTCCAAGGCAGCCTCCTCCCTCAGGGAAAGGGGTAAATTGGGGAGGATATCTTGACGAGATCCACGGTCAACTTAAACTCAAAGTCAAACTTGGTGTGCTCGGGGAGTGGGCGGGCCTTTGTGGGATCAAAAAGATCAGCATATCCACGGATGCATTCTGGCAGAGTAAGTGTTGGGGTCAGTGCATCAGTAGGTTGAATAGAGGCTAGGCCCACCTTAGGAGAGGGCCTCACCTTCTGGAGAGCA
>JAKSZP010016171.1:0-83163 GCA_022478985.1 Massospora cicadina | reverse complement strand
GTTCTTGAGGTGACTTGGAAGCTCCCTGGAAGGATCACTATTTTATCAGGCCACCAGGGGAGAAGCACTGGTGGCACATCCATATAAAGGGGGCGCTTTGAAGTTCACTTTCATGGGTAACCTTTTAACTTGTTTTACTCCTAAATAAAAACTTTACATTTAGAATTTTATTAGTAGTAGGCATAAAAAAGTATTTATTTATAGTAATTAAGCACCATTTATAATGCTTGAAAATGAAAGAAAATAAAGAGGAATTTTAAGGTAGAGCCATGGGACCTGTAGGAAAGTCCTGATACTGGGATCAGTGGAAACTCCACTTCACATGACTTAGAAAATGGGTATGTAAATATTTCCTGAATTTGGAGTAATTCAAGTATAACCACAAATTCAATATACTAGCTAATAATATAGATTTGAACCCCATTCTCAAACTTATTGGGCCATTTATGATTTGTGCCCCTCAAATGAAGGTATCAACCATTTCCCTGGACAAGGCTTTCACCTACCCCAGGGAGAATCCTGACAGATGGGTATGCCATTCCCCTAGCAATCTGGATGCCATCCACAAATGGATTACTCCAATGGGCCAAAAGCAATTGAGAAGCTCCTTGGGCACTATCATATTTTAAAAAAACTCCTACCCTATCCCACTTACCCACCCCACTTTATCCACTCATGGGCAAGAATGTCCCCTTCCATTGGATGCCTGATTGTCAGCAGGCATTCAAGTTTAATAAGGAGGTTTTTTTTGTCACCCCCCCCATTCTCAAACTTCAGGCCCCTCCAAACCCTATGTTGTAACATGTGATGCATCATCTGTTGTGGTTGGACTGTCTTGCTACAAGATCATGATGGGTTGAAACACCCAGTCAACTACTTTTCCTGCAAGTTCTCTTACACTGAACAGTCCTGGGCCAAATATGATAAGGAGCTGGCAGCTGTGGTGTGAGCCTTGACCCACTGGCAGTATCTCATGTAGGGCACTTAGCATGAGTTAACAATGTGGATGGATCATCAAGCTCTTTTTTATTTCTGAAAGCCACAGAAGTTGGCACACTGGCGGGTCATACCTACTAGATTTGTGCTGCTTTAACTTCAAATATAGTTTGTAAAAGGAGCTTTAAATGTCCTTTCCAATTTTTTAAACTGCAACCCCACACATTGCCCTGAAGACTCAGATGAGGCAGATCTTTTACAGTCATTTCCCACCCAAGTTTAATACATTGTACCTCCTGTGGTCTCAGTAACAGACTTAGCTCCAGATAAACCCCTGGTTTTTTAGGTTTTAGCAGAGCAAATGGCCTGTGCAGAAGGCGTGGACCTTCTGGAGTATTTGTCCTCCCTGAATTAATACATTCCTTGTTTACTCTGGCTGAGGACCTGATTTAATTTTGGTTGCAGGTTTGAATTCCTCCCCTCATTTAAGCCAAAGAGATGCAGGCTCATCAAGTCCTTCCACCATTGGTCATCTAGAAAATAAGAAGTGTATTGAGTTAATCAAGTGTACCTATAATTGGGCAGGCTTGTTAAAGGACTTTACAGTATGGATTGCAGACTGTGTAACTTGTGTGCAGGCTAAGTTAGACCAGTATGGCATAAATGGTCTCCTTAATTCCCTACAGCAGGCTTAGGGTCCATGGACATTGGTGTCTGCAGACTTTATTGTTGAGCTTTCCAGTTTAAATGGGTTTACAGCGGTGATGATGGTAGGCAACCACTTCACAAAATTTTCTATATTCATTTTATGCTCCTCCATTATCACTTCTGAGAAAACTGCACATCTCTTCATGCACTATGTGTTATCTACGTTCAGCCTCCCACAGAAGATTGTCAGCAACCATAGACCCCAGTTCAAAGCAATACTGTAATGAGCTCTTATGATCTTGAAGACTATGCCCTCTTGCTCCACTGTATATCATCCATAGTCAGATGGACAAACTGAATGGGTTAATTAGATCTTGAAACAGTACCTGTGGTGCAACACTGAAGCTACTCAGAACACATATGTTGATGACCTTCCTCTCACTCAGTTTTCATATAAAAATGTAACACATACCTCCAATAATTTTCTATGTATGATGCAATCTTGAGCTACAACATCTCATTTTCAGTTAGCCTGTGCCTTTGCCCAGAGGTACCAGTTTGTGCTGGCCATGCCCAGCATATTAAGGCCACACAGTCATTGATTCAGGAGCATTTATCCAAGGCTATAAGTGACTACAAACAGTTTGCAGATCAGAAGTGGCTCCCAGCTCATAAAATAAAGGTAGGCTTATATGTCATTCTTGGCATGCACCATTTGTGGATGAAGGTGCCCTCATGTAAGTTTGCAAGTAAACGCTCAGGTCCCCACTTGGTGGAAGAAGATTTGGGTAATGGTGCTTTCAGTTTAAAATTGCCACCACAATAAAAGCAACACCCAGTCTTCCATATGTCTCAGTTGTCCCCGTTCATGGGGGCAATCCTCTCAGATCCAGAGCCTATTGTGATTGAGGGTGCTAAGGAAGCTAAAGTGGAGGGCATTTTGGCTTTCTGCAAATCTTGGAGATATGTCCAATATCTTGTCATGTGAAATGGCTACCCAGCCTATGAAAACAGTTGGTCAGTGCCTGATATTGTTCCAACTGTTTAAAGCTGTTCAAAGCTTTCTATGTCACCTTCCAGATGCTCTTTGTCCTCCCCCAAAGATTGCTACTTTAATGGCAATCAAGTTGCCTAAGGCCCAAAAAAATGTGGCCCTCACTCATCTCTCTGGTGTTGGTGCCCCCCTTTGGCAAAAGGGAAGGGTGTAATGTAAGTCTGGGGGAGCGTCCCCTCTGCTTAGACTGGATGGTGTTCCTATTCCCACAAAAAAGGGTTCAGAGAAGGGCAGCAGTCCCTCTCATCTCACATGGCAATCTCATCCATGTGGTAGATGAGTGATGAGTAACAGCTTTATCTTTGAAGATTCCACCACTTGTCTCCATAATTACTTCTGCTTAATTAGTATTGAGAATTGAGGGAATTTGCACTAAAATTTTTAGAAGTTAGCACCTCCATGGAGCAAGATGTCCTCATGAAGGTAATAACAACAAGCCTTCAAAATTAAGGTCCAAAAGCCTTAAACCCTTGGCAACAAAGCCTGATGGCTGCACATATTTGGTAAATGGAGGGTCAAGTGTCAAATCCTATGAAAAATCTACCAGTGGCATTGGAAAATTGGAAAATGTTGCCAAGAGTTTGTAACCTGCCTCAAAAACAATAAAAATAAATCCTGACAGGCATGTACCTTCTAAGATGAATGTGTCTAATGTTAAATTTTTTGGTGTAACTCACCAATGGCATTGGGTTATCATCAAAAGTTGCTGCCAGCTTGGAACTCTCCCCACAATTATCAAGATTATCATTTAATGAATCCCACTTGGCAAATGGATGCCAAAGTGACTGGGTGCAGGTGGGTTGGGCACCCCGAACCCGTTTCTGACCTCTTTAGACTGCCCCTATGTGAGGTGGCCTTGAGAGATTCATGTTGCCTATTAGGCAAGATGACATTGCGCTAATCATTGTAAACATGGTAAAACCACAATTTGGGTATCCAACATTAAACTGTCAGTGATTCAGCTTGCTGCCAACTCTTTTGAAGTCAGTTCAAATTAAGTTCATTTTCCTCCCCCCTTGCTCAAAGTTCACCAGATTAGTTTGAATCTTAAGGCCCCAACCCAGTGCTTTCTACACTATTCCCCAAAACAACCATTTATTTAAGCTTTCATAACATACTGAGAGAATTGACAGTCAATTTTCTTAATTTTTTTATTCATTAAAAACCTTCCCAAGATCCCACCATTCTGATTATTTCAAATTTTTTTTTCTTGCTGAACTCCTTATGGCACTTGTGGAAAACCAGCTACTTTTGCTCACTGGTGCATTCCACCAGCTGGTTTCCATTAATATTTTTAATAAAACAAGTTTTAAATAGAAAGCGCTGATAAAAATAGGATTTTATGATTTTATTACCCATGCAATAAAGGGGAAGATGATACTCCTCAACCTCCAACTATCTAGTATCTAAAGTAATTTTGAAAACCAAGTGTCATGAAAATGGCAGAGAAAGTTTAGACTAGCCTGCCAGTTGGGATGTGTGAACACCCAAAAAGCAAGCCAGAATGCCAGAGGCATTGCTGACTATATGACTTGATATGGAGCCAGGAAATGTGATACCATGAAGTGGTGATGTAACAACAGGGTAAGGAGTATCTCAGGGGCAAACCACACTGAACCCATTCCCAACTCAGTGGCTCTAACTGTGGGAGGTGGGATTACTGGGACAGTCTCAACAAGATTCTTGGCTTGAGAGGCCAACTCATTGGGGGTGATAGAGAGATGGATTCTCTCTATTTATTGTTATACATAGGGCTATAAGATCCCTATGTATTGTTATTGGAAATTCATAAGAGTGGGGTTGTAAAACCAAAAGTGTCAGACTCGCTGGTCCCAATCAATGATAGAGAGAGCCATGGTGACCAAAAGAATTGGTAAAGCCCACCTGGAGTGCAGGGTGATGGACCATCAGGGAAATGCCATCTGGGATGCGGTCAGAACAGAAAATAAAGAAAATTTGATTTTTTTGGCAAAAATTTTTTGGAAAAGGAAAGTAAAAAATTGACCAACAATTTTCTCAGTGCCATGCAACTGATTAAATACTGGTCAATCGGGTAGTGACAGGATGGGGTCGGGGCCCACAAATTTGACCTAACTGGCAAATTGTTCAGGAATGGGGGGTTTATTCTTTGGGAACCAACATTGCAAAATTTGGTGGTTGGCTGAGTCTCTGTCAGTTTGACCTCAAATGTCCAAACCAGGGCTCAACTACATTTCTGATGATTAGTATGGCAGCGTTTGGCCCAATGGGCTTGGTAATCCCCAAGGCCATCCCTTATAGGGATGGGTCCATTTGGTTGGGAACGGGTTTAGGATGGCCAACCCACCCATGCTCAGTTGTTTAACCGTTTGTTTGGTCAACAGCAGCACATTGGGTGCAACGCCTGAATTGCTATCTGAGGGCTTTAAATCCCCATTGATAGCACCCAATATTTGTTCAACTGGTTTGGAGATAGAATTGGAACTGTCAGGTGATCCAGCCAATATCTCATTTTTCATGCTTTTACAGCCATTCAAATTTTGGGCATCAGCCAGATTGCCAACCAAATTAGATCCAACTGATTTCAGTTCAGTAATCTTGGCACAGATTTCACTAATTCCCTGCAACAGTTCTGCTGAGGTAAGTGTGGGTATTGGGGGTGGGATCCAGAGTGGACGAGCTGTTACCCATTGCTCATCTACTATGTGAGCAAGGTCACCCTGAGTGATGAGAGTTACCACCATCCTCTTCAGTGTCTTTTTATTTGGGAATGGGAAAATAACCTGATCAAGAGCCAAAGGATGTTCCCCGAGACTTACACCAAGGGGGAATTTGGGAACATGTTCAGAATAGCCTGCATGAGTCCAATTTAGTAAATATTCAGAAATAGCATATCATGGCTCAGAAACTCACATTAGGGCAGTGGAGTGAAGGAAGAGGAATTCTGATTGGCCCAAATATACCCATTAGGTAACATTTTTATAAACTTGAACCAATCACCATCCAAGAATATTCTTGCACCTTGGGGGACCCCCACCAAGCCTATAAAAAAAGGGGGGTCCCCATGCAGGTGCATTGAAGGACTTTGTTGGGGTCAGGGGAGTGCCTTCCAATGATTCTCCCAAAGTCCATGGTGAGGTCAGAGTAATCTGACCAGCCAATTTTATTAGTGCCCATACTTGTTTTGAACTGATGTTTCCCCAATTAATGGGTTCCACCAAGAATCAGCCAGGGACTTTTGGCCAATTTCCTCCACTTTTTATTATTAATTTTAATAAATGAGCTCTTAACAACATTGGAATGTTGCAAATGGCTGACATTTCCTTTTTTTGGCAGAACTCAACCTACAGCATTCTTATCTTTAGTCTGCAAAGGTAAATGTCTGACAGCACTAATGTTATGCCCCTTGGCCCCATATTGGTTGGGCTATCCCAGTTATGATAGTAACTATAGTTCTACTGAAGTCAACTGGGTTTATTGTGTAAAGAATTTTTTGAACTCAATCCAATTGTCAAGGCCATCTGCCAGCAGCATATCAGTATCCTGTGGGCCCAAATATCCCCACTCCACGCAAGGATCTGCCCTTTGCTACTGTTTTTGTACCCAGTTCTCCTATGAAGAGCTCTAAACTACCTAATCCAATCATGCAACACCCCACATCAAGGGCTGCCAGATCTGAAGTTGCAACAGCTTGGTTCCTTGCTGGATTTCTTTTTACAATTGTAGCCCACTGGCATTCAATCATTACACATCTCCTTGTAAAAGTCAACATCATTTGAGCAGCAATGCCTCTGGCATTCTAGCTTGTCTTTTGGGTACTTTTGCATCCTGACTGGCAGGACAGTCTAAACTTTATCTGTCATCTCCCTGACATCAACTAATTGAAACCTTTGTCTATAAAATAATAAAAAATATAAAATCAAATAAACAAAGTTATTCAGATAATTTATTAGATTAATTGCAACAAAGCTTATTAAAAACATTAACTGTAGTTTCTACTAATTTATTTGAGAACTTTTAATTGGCTGCATAATTATAGCCTGCAAATTAACTTTATGAAAAACTCTCAACAAATTAAATAGCTGTATTTTTTGCATTAAAAATATAATTTTATTTTTACCATCAAATTTTAAATATGCTATACTAAAACATCTCTCAAATTTAAGTATACTATCAGTGATAACCATATCTACTTAATAAAAAATTTTCACTGACGTATTGACTGACTGACATCTGAAACCTTCGAGTCTGATAGGGTCAATCTATTTGGGTGAGTGGGTGAGAATTGGCGAATCTTATCGAATTTGAAATTATCGAGCCTGATGGGTTACATCTATTTAGGCGAGTGGGTGAGAATTGACAAATATTATCTCATAATTCACCAAATTGCTCACCTGAAACTCAACAAAAATCAGTTAGGGTTTTAAGTAGATTAAGTAGGAAAATTAGCTCACCAACCACAAGGGCAACAGCAGAGCTGGTAGTCCGAGTGGCTCGAGAGTAGTGCTGACACAGCCTATAGGCTACAATGTGAGCTTATCGTCTGATAAACTAAATAATATAACGGAGCACTGGTATCTGGATGTTAGGTTTATATATTTTAAAAGCTGCCTAATTTGGTTCACCTAATTAATAAAATACTTTTGGCAAGTTAAGTAAAGTTGATTAGTATTTTGGAAGACATCATGTACACAATGATTTTAAGTATAAAGAGATGTTTCGAGTACTAGTTTGGTGTTATTTGATTAATTCGATAGGTTTTTTGTTTGGCTGAGTGGTTGATGGCTTTTGTTTGAATCGATAGGACACAATTTAGTTTTGAGGGGCGATTAGTTATTGGTTGTTTTGATAAATTCAGTTAGGTTTACCCGAGTGGTTTTTAGTTGATTCGATTGAGCAATTAGATTTGGCTGAGTGGTTTTTTTATCCATAATATAAAATCTAAATTAATGAATTGAATGAAATTTTAGACACCGTAGCAAAGCAAGGTAAATCGGCTAGTTTAAATTTTAAATTTTATTCGATTTAAATTTTATTCGAGGTGGGCCGACCTGGGGACGTTACCGCACCGATTGAGGGGAAATCGAATGAATAGAAAAAGAAGGATAAAATCCGGAAAACCTCCATGCGCGGCGTATGATAGGCCAGGAACTCCATGGACCGCCTTTGCTATTCGCTATCTCGGTTCGGGGCATTGGTGCGCAACGCCAACACAGTCATAATTGTCCCCTACCCAAAGTTCCTGTACCGGAATCGAACTCGGGGAGAGTGGTAGAGGTCAGACAGCTATATAATTTGTTTTAGTAATTAAAGGGCATGAATAAAGTTACAACTTTAAACTTTATATAGTAATTTTTACCAAATAAAGTAAAAATCTTCTGCTAGATATCTGCTGTAATTGGATACTCTTTTTCTGCAAAAGACCCTCAAAAAGTAATAAAATATTCAAACTAATCTAATAAATACCAAATATTGAGCATTCTATATTAACCTCATATATATTGAGGTTCTTTATAATGAATAACATAATTAATTAAAAGAACTGGAAAAAAGTTTTATTGTTGATCATGTTTCTTGTAGGTAGGATATCTGGTTTTGTTTCAAAACTTTGATGGATAATACTTCATTATCACACTGCTATGAGCATGCAAAGTTATATTGAAATCAGTTCAGTAGATTCTGAGATTATCACGGACAAACGTAGATCCCTCTAGAATTTATTTATATAGTTAGATAATTTTTTATATAGATAAATGGTTAATAGTTAACTAATTTATTATATAGATAAACAATTAATCAAAATCTTGATTTCATTTTGGGGAAGGCAGGGTTTGATTGCAAGTCGAATTTAATATTTTGGAATACAGTACCTGGCTAAAATGGAACGTAATCATTCAGGTTTTTTATTCGACTTTGAAAAAGGAAGTTATCAATTCGACCTGTATGTATGTTTTTTGTTTTTTTTCTGTTTGTTCGCGCATAACTCTGAAAGTACTGGAACAATTTGGATGATTATCTTCAAAAATAGAGGATGCTCCAACTTAGTTCCCATTTTACTTTTGTAATTATTGGTCAAGTATATGACCATTAATTTAGCAAGTATATAAAAATGGGCTCGGAAGCGATGGATACTTATGGGACTAATACAATTCCGGATAAACTTAATTCCGGCATCGGTGAAGCGATAGCTTCGAAGCACCTTTGATAAATGTCCTAAGGTGGGGGATATGTTCAAAACCACAGTATGAGATCATAGTGGGACGAGCTTAAATCACTATAGATGGCTATCGTTTTTGCATAATTTGGCCAGTAAATTCATCTAAATTTAATAAAAATGAATTATTTTAGATACCGATCAATAAATTTACCATAGATTGACTAGTAAAAGCACCCAAATCTAATAAAAATGAATTACAGTAGATGGCGATCAGTAAATTCAGCATACATTGACCAATAAAATCATCTAAATTTAATATAATGAAGTATTGTAGATGGTGATCAGTAATTTTGGTATAATTTGACCAATAAAATCAACCAATTGAATAAAATAAACTATTAGTATATTTGTTTATAAGATACTATATATATTATATATACAATGAGTTTTATTTTTATAGAGAAATAGTAAGGGGTCAAAAAGGATATATAGAGATAGTAATTTTATCAAAGTAGGAAAAAGTGCAACTTTTAAAAATGCACTAATTTTTTGGGGGGAAAAAGAATTGGGGTAAAGGTTTTTGGGGGGAAAAAGAACCTTCGCAATTATTTCATGGGAAAAAGAATCTCCTTTAAAAAAGTTCTAAAAAGTATAAAATAATTGAGAAATTATGCCTTCTCAATAAAACCCTTTTTGAAGTTGGCACCATGTTTTAATTAACTTATAATAGGTATTTATAATTTATATACTCAATACTATATATTTTAAGTTGCTTATAGTTTACATTTAAACCTAATAAAGATATAAGATATAGATTGTATTTATGAGCAAAATTATATAATTCAGTTTAAAATATAGCACTGACTTCAAAAAGGGTTTTATTGAGTAGGCTTAATTTTACAATTATTTCATACTTTTTAGAACTTTTTTAAAGAATGTTCTTTTTTACCAAAAAAATTGTATGAATTGATAAGAAACAGTTTAGTTTTAAAGGTAAATAGTTGTTGGTTGTTTTGATAATTTCAGTTAGGTTTACCTGAGTGGTTGGTGTTTTTTAGTTGATTCGATTGAGCAATTAAATTTGACTGAGTGGTTTTTTTTATAATATAAAATCTAAATTAATAAATTGAATATCTGAAATTTTATAGACACCATAGCAAAGAATGGGTAAATCAGCTAGTAAGATAAAAAATTTATTTGTGAGAAAAATTATACAAGTCAGGTTGGAAGATGGTGCCAACTTTAAAAAGAGTTTTGTCTAGAAGGCATAATTTCTTGATTATTTTATACTTTTTAGAGCTTTTTTAAAGGGGGTTCTTTTTTTCTAAAAAAACTATACACTTTTTTTAACTTACTATCATGCCTGTATGTCTATCTATAATCAAATCTTGAAATTGATTTTTAACTACCTTCTAGACTAGCTATTGGTTTTTAAATTTAGCACACTTATGTATCTCCAATGAAAATACAATAATCCATTAAAAAAATTCATTTTCATGTTCAAGATAAAAAAATTTTATGTAACTAGCTGATTTATCCATGCTTTGCTATAGTGTCTATAAAATTTCAGATATTCAATCTATTAATTTAGATTTTATATTATAGTTAGAAACCACTCAGTCAAATCTAATTGCTCAATCAAATCAACCAAAAACCACCAACCACTTGTAACAGATGGGGCTCCCAAGGCCTGGCCTGCCACTGGCCCTAAACATCCACCCCCATATATGGCTGTACCAACTCCAGATGGTTCTGTCCTAATGGATGGCCTTGCTGGGCACACCAGGCCAAGGTGCGGTGCACCAGCCTCTGTCACCTCAGGCCTCTGGGTCAAGGTGCATCTCCTATGGCCTCTGTCACTTTGGGGTCACAGGGCCGAGGTGCGGCTAACTGGCCTCTGTTGCCTTGGGCCACTCTGGCTCCTCCCCTCTCACCAGGGTAAGGCCACTCTCAATAGGATCCTGGCACATCCACCCCCTTTCCCCTTCTCCTTATTGCGCTGCCATCTGCACCCCCAACCTTGCTTAAATAAAATAAAAAATTAAATTAAATAAACAAGTCTAATGAATGCAGCCTTTATTAGGAAATGAACCCAGAGTCAGAATAGAATTCCAAAGTGAGGTCTAATGGGGCTGACCTTGCTTTGAAATACTTTCTAAAAAGGCTAAATAAATTGTAGATAATGAGGGGTGCAAAAACCTTCAGAATTGATGGCATCCAGGCAACTCGACGGAGAATTGGAGGGGAACCTCAGAATGAATAACCAATCAAATAAATAATTTATTTAATTTTATTCTGTTATTGACCCAAATAGGAAAATCCTACTCAGAATAATGGAATTGCAACCATCAATGCACAGGAATCTCATAATCCCCACCTTATGAGATTCATGTAATGATTGTTGATCATTACACCACTCAGGTAAACCTAACTAAACTTATCAAATCAGCCAATAACTAATCACCCCAAAACTAAACTGTGTACTATTGATTCAAACAAAAGCCATCAACCACTTGGCCAAACAAAAGAAACCTATCAAATCAATCAATTAACACCAAACTGCTACCCAAAACATCTCTTTATACTTTTTTTTATTGAGTATGTGATATATCTTCCAAACTACTAAATTAACTTTTACTTAACTTGCCAAAAGTGTTTTATTAAAAAGGTGAACCAAATTAGGCAGGTTTTAAAATATATAAAACTAACATCTAGATATCCACACTTTGCTACAGTATTTAAAGTTTATCTGATGAAAAGCCCACATTGCAGCCTATAGGCTGTGAAAGTGCTACTCTCAAGCCACTTGGACTATCAGCTCTGCTGTTGCCCTTGTGGCTGGTGAGCTGACAAACTCACACTGGCAAAGCTTTGGGCTGTGCCTCCACTATGCTCTGAGACCCATTTACATTTGAATAAACTATCATTTGTCCCACTTAGACTAACAGCTTTACTGTTGCCCTCATGCCCTGTAAGCTAATTTATTACTATTATAATATACCTCTGAACAATGCTATAAGATTTAAAATGCTTATAATAGGATGTTATAATGCCATAAAACTAAAATTTGTGCTACCTGAACTAAGAGCTTTGTTGTCATCCTCATGGGTGGGGAAATAGTAGTATAACTCAAAATAAAAACTCTATAATATAGTTAGGCTTACAAACTTAAACAAAATGAGTATAAGCATTAAGATCAAGTGTCTTAGTTTATATTAAAATATAATTATTTAAGGTTATTTGATTTAGGTGAAGTATAGTAGAAATTGAATAAATTGGTATCAGTATAAGCTAACCATTAAAAGAGAAAACACTTTAATATAGTTATAATAGAATAAATGTAGTATTTTCTGAAATTTATAACTATTGATATTGATTTAATTGTTTAAAATAATAGTCCTGGAGAAACCTAAGCATAATTTAATTTGCCACCATCTATCACAGCTAAAAATAAGCAATACATATATTAATATATTATAGTAGATCAAGTAGAAAGACCAAAACATACCTGAAAAATGATTTTCCAAATGTTTAGGATGATAACAGCTTAAAGTAAAATTAAAATCAACAAAACTACTACTTTATATTAGATCAAATAGATATATTATAAAACTTATCCTGATAATGTTAGCAAACATAGAAAATTACAATAGTTTATGCTGAAATCAAAATCAATAACATCATTAAAAATATTACTAAATATGAAGCAAAACTCACCTTAAAAAGATGTTTGCAATCATTTCAGATGATTACAAATGATCATACTGAAAATAAATATCAAGTAAAAACTAAGTATAATCATTAAAAAACTTACCTTGAAAAGATAACAATGAACAAATTAGGTCACAGATGAGCATACTGAAAACAAACTTCTAATAAATATAATAGATTAATAACTATAGATAGTTAAAAATAAGTAAAACTAATGATAAGCTTCTCCTTAAGATGAGCTCAATAGTACACTTCAAGTTTAAAAATGTCATGCTGAGATCAAAAAAACTAAAAACTAAAATTACTTTTTACTGCCAAACTAATAAAAATATATATTTAGTGAAAATCTTTTCTAAATAACCTTTACTATTTAAAATACTTACCTTTGCATTAAAATTATAATTCTGTATTTTGAGTGAGCATAATAAAAGTACCTTCTAGTGAAAGCTTTCCCTAAATCCAAGATAACTAAAACCTCTTAACATGCTTACATATACAATAAAATCATAAAACTTCAATTTAAATGTGGATAATAAAAACAATAATCTATTGAATATTTTTTTAAACCCTTTATAACCAAAAACTAAAAAAGTGCTTACCTTTGAATAGAAATTACACTTGTTGCAATTTAAGCAGGGATAATTCAAATAACAATCTGATAAATATTTTTCCTAAATCTTAAATAAAAAAAACTAAAAGTGCTTACCTTTGTATCAGAATTACAATTCTGATATTTAAGTGGGGATAATCAATACAACAATCTAGTGGATATTTTTTCTAAATCCTAAATTAACCAAAAACTAAAAAGTGCTTACCATTCTATTGAAGTTATACTTTTCAATTTAAGTGGGGGTATTACCACTAAAAAAAGAATGCTTTGAAATCTTTATTATAGTAAAATACTTAGGTTTAAAGCTAACATTGAAATAACTTATCTAAAAATGTGATAGTTTTTATGTGTTGCCATTGTTAAAAGCTTTAAAGAATCAAATTAAAACTATGACTTAGTTTAGCTCATCAGTGGAGCTTAAATTAGATGCAATTTGATTGATTATAATTCATCATTTGTTTTATTTTGATTTATTTGAGGTACGCCAACCAGGGGATGGACAGTACTGATCACAACACTCAAAATGACAAAACAGACTACTAACCAGGTGGGAAGCAGAAACTGCTTAACCCACCATAGCAGAGGGTGAGGAGGGGTCAGGGGGTTGGTTTTCAGAAAGATCCACCTTGATCAAGGGGTGTTGGTTACAGTATCAGATCAGAGCAGAGAGCCAGGGCATTGGGGCATCTGCATAGTGGGGGCTGAGGTCAGTGTAGTAGGAGTTTTCCACTTCTGCATCAAGATAATGATGGGAAAGTGTTTCAACAAAAGCTGCGAGGAGAACTTCAGCTTCTTTGTGGGCTTCAGGAAGTTGGGTGAAAAGGGAGATACTGTGGCAGGTGATTTTAGCTGAGGGGTTAAATGAAGCAAACGTTGCAACATTCATAACAGCGATTTCAGCATCATCAAATAGTTTTGAGATGTCACTGCAGGGAGATTCAGGGAAGTTGGGGGGAAGAAGATGGTGGGCAGGCCATGCTGGAGCTGAGCCACTGACTGGGCCACCGCGGTGCATAGTTTTGGGCAATGAGGAGAGGCCACCGCAGCTAAGGTGAGCTGGTGGTCACTTTGGAAGGGGGCTGTATTGGGTAGAGGAGCAAAATGGTGAGGGGTAGGGGTTTTATCAAAGTTGGAAAGGAAAAATTCTGCCCAACCATAATCGCCATGGCAGAGAGGTTGACCTGTATGCTTACTAATGAGGATATTACCTAATTTGTCAGTTTCAGCCAATAGATCCCATGGATTTTGGTTCACTGGAATAGTGGCATTTAAATTTGAGTGGATAGGATTGGGCAAATGGGCAGCTGCTTGGGTGCAAATGTTGGTCCAAGCATTGCTATGATTGGCTGGTGTAGATTTAGGTGGGAGAGTGAGGATGATAGTTTTGGGTGGGGCTGATTTTCCATGTGGGCCCACTGAATGAGATTGGAGAGTGGGAGGGGGCAGCAAAGCGCCCCATACTGAACCTCCAGAGGGGGCTCAGAAGCTGCAGCAGCGGATTTGGCCTTAGGGCATGCTCTTTTTGCATGGTCAAGGCTAAAGCAGAGGGAACAAATCTGCTTACCATTATTGATCTGAGCCCAAAAGAAATGATCAGGTGCTGCAGCCACACTAGCGTGGGGTGGGATTTGTTGGGCTATGGTAGGGTGGTGTGGTATGATAGTGGCTATTGCATGAGGAGCAGCAAGGCATTCTGCACCAGATGAAATGGCAAAGATGAGGTTGGGCTGAGTGCCATAAGCCATAAGCCCTGTGACCAACTGGTCATACAAAACCTGGGATGAAAGGTGGGATGGGAGATTTGCAAAGGATACCACTAGCGTGGTGTCTGAAGGGAGGCAAGTACAGGTTGTGGGAATGGAGGTTTTTTATAAATTAGAGGAGTTTGTGCTGCCACTTCAGCATCCTCCTCAGATTGAAACTAATGTCAAAGTAGCCCTTAAAAGGGCGGAAGTCTATAAAGCCAGCTGGCACAAAGGCTGTAGTGGCTAGGTCAATAATTGCCTTATCGGCATATGGGAACAAATGCCCATAGTCCACTCTGAGGCAATAGCAAATAGCAGAGCGAGGGAGGGCGAGAGAATGGGGGTGAGAAGGGTGGACGCGCGCCAGGTGGAGCGCTAAGTCCTGTGGGGGACAAAACAGTTGGAAGCAGTGGGTGGGCTATTTGAGCCCATCTGAACGTGCTTGCCCGCAGGGCAGAAAACGCTAGGTGGGGGTGCACTGCTGCCCCACACTGGGTTGGCAGGCGGCAGAGCCAAGGACATCAAAGAATAGGTTTGGGCAGATGGCTGTGGATAAATAAACTTAAATTTAAAATCGCTTAAAAGTGACTTTGAGCGGTCAAAAAAACTATCATTTGTTTTTTTAAATTTATAAATACCAAAGATTAGATTTGACTTATTTGGCATCAAAAAATGTATTTAAACTTTAAAATTATAGATATCAGAGAATTGGAGAATTAATTTTGTATCATACATTAAAAATACTCTGAATATCATTAATTAGCTGCTACCTCAGGGTTGGGGTAAAAAGGGTATATATATAAAAGATAATTTGCTCTACTAATAAAATCTAAAAATCTGATTGGTATTAGCTTGGGCTTTGAATTACCACTGATTCAAACTACTGAATCATGCTATAATAAAATATAATTCAAATCAACTCAAAACTCAAAATTATCAAACAAAAAAAGCTTAGCATTGCTATTAGCAAATCAAAATGTTATATCATAATTTGAATTAAAACCCCCAAAACTACCCAAAACAGCACCCTGAGATTAATGGGTGCCCCCAAGAAAATGCATGCAAATCTCACAACCTAGCTGCAGGTGTTGAAGATTTTTCTAGCTACTTCATCTACTTAAAACTCTAATACTGATTTTGGTTAGTTTCAGGTGAGCAATCTAATAAATTATTTGATAATATACCCAATTCTCACCCACTAACCTAAATAGATTAAACTTATTAAACTTGATAGTTTCAGAATTGATATTTTTTCCAATTCTCACCCACTCACCCAAGTAGATTAAACTTATCAGACTCAAAGGTTTCAGATGTCAGTCAGTACATCAGTACATCAGTGAATGTGTTTTTAAGTATATAAGTGAAAATCTTATATACCTTTTTTACTTTGATTTCAACATTTTACATTTCAATTTCAACATAAAATTTTTTAATAAAATTATATATAAAAAATATTAAATCTATTATATATAAAAAAGATAATTATAAAGCATATTTTATTGATGAGCATAGGGCAATTCAGCTGCACAATTTGTAATATTTCTAAGGATAAGTCTGAAATATTCTGTACTATCAGTGGCTGAAACAGTAGCATTCTCCTCTATAATTAAGTCTGATAGCAATTAACTTGCACCACTTCTTAACTTTGATCTAACTCCATTTTTTATCATTGAAAAGGCATTTTCCAATTGGATTTAGCATATACTAGCTGATTTACCTGTGCTTTGCTATGATGCCTATAAGTTTTAGATATTCAAATTTATTGATTTAGATTTTCTATTATAGATAAAGAATAACCACTCAGCCAAATTTAATTGCTCCATTGAATCAACCAAAGACCACATACCACTCAATTAACCTAACTGAACTTATCAAATTAACAAAGAACTAATTACTATTAAAACTAAACTGTGTTCTATTTATTTGACCAAAAGCCATCAACCACTCAGCCAAACAAAAGAAACCTATCAAATCAATCAAATAACACCAAACTGCTACCCAAAACATCTCTTTATACTTAAAATCATTGTGTACATGATGTATTCCAAAATACCAATCAACTTCTACTTTACTTTTCAAAAGTATTTTATTAATTAGGGGAACCAAAATTAGGCAGGTTTTTAAAATATATAAACCTAACATCCAGATCCTGTGCTTTGCTACAGTTTTAGTTTATCAGATGATAAGCTCACATTGTAGCCTATAGACTGTGCCAGCACTACTCTTGAGCCACTTAAACTAACAGCTCTGCTGTTGTCCTTGTGGTTGATGAGCTAATTTTCCTACTTAATCTACTTAAAACTCTAATGCTGATTTTTGTTTAGTTTTGGGTGAGCAATTTGGTGAATTATTTGATAATATTTGCCAATTCTCACCCACTTGCCCAAATAGATTAACTTTATCAGACTCAATAGTTTCAGATTTAAAAATATTTGCCAATTCTCACCCACTCACTCTAATAAATTAAACTAATTGGACTTGATTAATTTTAGATGAGAAATTTGGCAATCATTAGATAAGCTTCACCAATTTTCACCCACTCACCCAAATAGATTAAACTTATTAGAATCAATTAGCTTCAAGTTAGCATTTTGGTGAATATTTCAATGATATTTGTCAATCCTCACCCACTTATCCAAATAGGTTGACCCTATCAGACTATAATGTTTCAGATGTCAGTCAGTCAGTCAGTGAATGTGTTTTATTAAGTATATTTTTTAATTAAAACTCCATACTTTATTATAAAATAAATTTTATGGGAAAGTAAGAGGGAAGGGTGGAATACAGGCAATTCAGCTGAGGGTAAAAAGACCAGGAGTTTGGGCCGCTAGAGTTCTATCACCTCTGACCATTGCTGATTAGTAATTGCCATCACTATCCACAGTTCTAGCATTGGCAGGCTTACAGGCCATTTGATTCTTGGTTGATTAGTTGCATCATTGCATATAGCTATTAAATCAATGGGGAAAGCCAAACGTGCAGCTTTATAACACCTGGGGATTAAGTGCAAAAATATTGAGATCTGATGGAGCTGATCAAAGATAATCTGAATGGTCATCAACACCAAACCTTTGTGTTGGGGGCGCTCATTGCTCAAAATCTTGGCAACAAGTGTACAGTAAATCACTTATACACAATAATGGTAGATGAAGGCTCATAGTTGGATCAAAGCCATTCTCAAAGTTTTCATGAAAAAAATCCTGCAATGGATGTATTTCCATCAGTGATTGTTTTTCAGATAGGATGTCACATCATGGACCAGTATTTTTTGAACATAGCGCATTTGTAATGATGGTGGGTGATATCTGTTTCCAGTTCAGCGCATATGGGGCACTCCTTGTGTGGATAATCCAGCCTACTGTGCTTGCTTGATTTGAATGTGCGGTTTAGGATCCACCAGGTCATTGACCACTGTTTGGCCATTACCAAACGAGAGTTAGGCCCAAAATCAACTCCTTTGTCAGGTAGTTGGTGTCATGGCCTTCAGTAGCCTAGTTGTTTAATATTTATGGTCAAGTGGGTGGGTTGTGCACCAGTTTTGGGAGCAGATCCCCATATTCAATTAGTGTCAATTTGTACCTTATTTTGATCAACTTAGTGGCATATTCATCAGTGATTTGGTTACGCTCCTCCCAGCTTGTTGCAGAAATCATTGCAGAATTATGGGCCTTGACATCCCTTTGGGTTTGGTTGGCATCTTGGGCTGATCACTCAAATGACCATCTACCCTGGTACACAGCCCAATTGCATAGTCACCAGTAGTGTGAAGTACCCTTTTGTGAGGTTATCCGCAGGTGGTGTGCCATCCATTCACATATTGAGCAAGGTTAGACTGGCTCTTGAAGATCTTGGGCTCTTTCCCAGTTCATGCCCCATGTTAGGGTCAGGCAACGCATGTGCATCTGTGTTAGCTTAAGGAATGACTTTCCCCATATTTTCTGAGCATGAGATTCAAAGTTCAGGAGGCCCATGCCTCCTTCATTATTTGGTTTTGACAATGTTTCCAGCGCTATCAGCGCCGCCTTCACCTTAACCCCACAGGAAAATTCAGAGCATTGTCCTGATTTTCTTCTTTAGGTTTGGGCTCATTAGCAACACATGAGTGATATACCACAACTTTGAGGAGATGAAGATGTTGATTGCCTGCACTTTCTCTTTGAGGCATAGTCTGGCATTCTTCCAGCATGTCATTCATATTGATAATCTTGATAATACCTCCTGTTCAGTTTCCAGTATCATGGGTCCATTATTGTTAAATAGTATCCTGAGGTATCAGATTGTCTGAGAGTTCATGATTGACGTTGTGTCAGTCAGCGGGCTGAAGTTTGGGTTGCCTATCCTCATTACTGAGGTTTTTCTAAGTTGACTTTTGTATTTTGAAGCTAGCTGTATAGGTCTAATAGTTCCTCAGCACCCTGGAGGTCAGTTGGTGAGCTTATGCCTACTACTGTGTCATTGGCAAATGCCAGCATTTTTAGTAGCATTTGATTAGGGTGGACTAGGACCCAGAGTTTTGCATCCGCTGCTGCCAGCAAAATGTTGGCTGCAAAACTAAACAGTATTGGTGACATAGGGTCACCTTGTCAGAGACCCTGCCCAACCAGAATTTTGTTGGTTACACCATCTGTAACAATCACCTTTGTTACCAAGCCCGAGTACAGCATTGTTATCCATGCTCAAAAAGTGTCAGGGATACTGACTGCCTTTAATGCCTCATGTAGAAGTGACCATGCTACTCGGTTGTATGCCTTTTCCATGTTGAGGAACATAAGATACCCCTGCTCAATTTTCCTCACATCCTGGAGTACGCTTTGGACTGCACCAATGCTGTCCCATATACTCCAGTCTTTGACAAATCCATTCTGGGCCTTATGGAGCATGCGTGGTGCCATTGCCATTAGCTGATTAGATAGTATATGTGTGAGCAGTTTATAATCAGTGTTTGATAGTACAATTGGATGCCTGTTCTGAAGTTGGCGTCAGAGTCCCTTTTTGTACAAGAGTACAATTTGGGTCTTTTGGCCCCCCAAAATTTGCTGGCCATTTTGTACACTGTGGTTAAAGAGTGCTTTGAGCTCTGGCACAATGTGGTCATGGAATACACTGTAAATTTCTGCACACATATTGTTGGGGCCTGGTGCTTTCATCCTTGGTGAATCCTTTAGCGCTCTCTTAGCTTCATTGATAGAGATTTCAGCAGATATTTTAACATCTTCCAGAGTACAGCCCCCCAGTGTTGGCTTAGCCAGGTCAATTAGGTATTTGTCACCAATTTGCTCATTTCTCATTGTCAGAAAGTTTACCATAGAATTGCTCAACCTTGTGCTTGATTATTTCTGGGTCTGTTGATACTTCCCCTTCCACTGTTTCCACTTCCTGTACCCTAACCTTAGTTCAGATTTCCTTGAGGTGCTTCAGGCCCTCTTTGGTCATTGTCCTCACTATGCTCTGATATTGGTAAGTCACATTGGTCCATCGCTTCAAGCCTTCCTTCATTATAGCCTGATACTTATTGTGCATTGTTCAGTACTCTCTCCACCAGTCTTTGCTGTCCTGCTGGGTAAGCCTCAGACTTTATAACTTAGACTTTAGCTTTTTAGTGGTGGCAGTTCATTTGTAGGTGGTTGCTTTTTTGAACTTCATGCTATCATGCTTCATTTTTGCTTTGATCCAAGTCCATCATTCTAGCGGGTCCAACTCTGGGTGGCTATCCAGATATGCAACCAGTTGATCCAGTCCAGCGTTGATCTTTCAGCGCCATTCCCCATCCCTCAGCTTGGCTGGTGCCAGCTGCCATTTGCAATTCTTCAGGGGTTCATCAAGATCAATATCCATGGGATGACCATGTGGTCACTTTTGGCGTTTATTCTGACTTTGCTATTGGACATCATCAGCTTAAGATCCAATGACACTAGGATGTAATCTAAATCTGATACAGACTGTGGGGATCCAGCAGAGTCATATGACCATTGCATTAAGTTGGCTGGGTCATCATCCTCTTCATCAATCATTAGGCACATCCCCAATTTGATTAGGTAATCCAGCATCTCATTGGCCTTTCTTTTTTTAGTACTAGATGGTCCCAACCATCTCATTGGCCTTTCTGTTGGGATGTTCTATCATTGGGAATGTATCCTGGCTTACATTTATCCAATAATTCAGGTCTTTTGCTAATACAATCATCACTTTGGATGGCACTTCTTCTAAATATTCCCAAAAAATACAGTTTTTGTGGAGCTTCACCGGAGAATAGACCGCCACCACTCATATGCTCTTGCCTGTTTCTCTGTTTGCAGTCATCGCTATAAAGATCCTTCCAGCGTGAGTTTTATCCATGAATTCCAGATCTATCTTCTTGTTCATTATGACAATTGCCACATGATCTGTCCAGAGGGCTTGGTAGCCTATTTGATGGGACCATGGGTGGTTCATCACATTTCAGTTTGAGCTCAGCACCATTTCCTTTTGGTTACCAGTTTGCGTTTCTGAAATATAAATTAAGTTGATATTATTAATATTAGTTTTTAAGTGGTGCATCTTCCTCCTCCTCATTTGTATGCTCACCATCCCCCAGGCATTTGTGGTCACAATCCTCATTTTCAGCTGCCCAACCCATGGGTATGAGGATTAGCGTTATCTGGGTTGTGGATCAAGTCACATACTGAGGTCTGTTTGTTAGCTGAAGATGGCATTGATGGTGGGCGGGGGTTATCACTCAGCTTTTGGGGCCAGTTGGTTGGGACTGGGATTATATTACTGGGCATCTTGTGCACTGGGATTTGGTCGCCATCCCCATCTCCATATCAATAGATAATGGGGGATGGTTTTATGATTGTGTCCAGGTGCCCCTTGTCCCCTACTGGCAGAGTGACAGATTCCCCCTCCTCTGTCATTCAGATTCTCTCCCCTTCATTTGATTTTTCAGCTGCACTCAATTTTTTAGTCAGTGATCATCCATCCAACTTTGCCAATTCCATCACATCTACTGCTTTTTTGCCAGTCTCCTCGAGTTTGTTTGCCAATGAATTCTGATTCAATTTAGTAATCACTTTTGGCTTGTTGGGCTTTGATTTCAATTTATTGGCATCCTGCATCCATCCCTTCTTAGGGGATTTCTTTGGTTCACTTTTTGCCACCTTTCCGCCTCATGGATCATCCATTCTACTTGGGATGGGCGTGGCTCCATTGGTTCAGGATTCATTCCTTCATCCATTATGTATGATTCAGGGTTTGGATTTATAAATGGCTCATCATCTGCTTTGGGTCGCTTGGCTACTTCTCACTCCCATGCTTCCCTATGTGCCAGGTCTAACTCTTGTTGTTGGCGTTTCATGTTCACAACCTCTGTTAGGTTGTGCAGGATCCATTCTCTGGCTTTTGGGCAGAGGAAGTACTTGGTACCAACCTTGGTGACCCCCCAATGGGGTCATATTCATACTCCCAAGTTGTTTTACCTTTGCGGTGATGGCATTGAGCCATTGTGTGGCCAGTCTGGTAACAGAACTGGCACACTTGTTTGGCATCTTCTTGTTTGACATATACTACCCTGTTTAGGCTGGGCAGGCGGATGAATCAGGGCAGGGCTATTATGTTTGGCTTCATCCAGAGTGACAGTTTGTAAAGCGCTTCCACTGTCTGGGGGTGGAGGCACTTTGCAATGTAATTGCCGCTGGCTTACCAAAATTCTCATACTTCTTCATAATATAATAATCTGGTCCAGATTGCTTTGTGCACCTACTCCTGTTTGTGATTGGTCAGGAGATTCTGGAAGGTTATCCACCTTGCTGTTTGGTTGGAATATCTGGTTGTCTCCATTTGCAGATAAATTCCCTTGTACTTGATACCAATCTTGAAGAGTTTCTTGCAGTTCAATTTGCCTGGAATTGCTAAATTGATATACCCTCATTTGGGTACCCAGTGATGATCAAAGTCCCCTCTGCTAGGACTTAATCAAGCTCCTGATAAATTGACATTATCAAGTCAGACCATTCCTCCTCCTCCACTAGCTACAGGTGGATTCAGATAGCATCCTTTAGGTACAATTTCAGCGCCTGGCAGTCTGTAAAGCCTCCACTGATTAAATGGTGGATATATTTGATGTGGCTTCCTGCTCCATTACAGGTATTGTCATTGGTATGTGCTGCCGCTGTGCTGTAGGACTTTTTTTTGCACATGGTTTGGGCACATCAGCGGGGTCTTCCCCTTCAAAATCCAGCATACCAATTCATCAAGGCTGAATCCTTGATTGAGAAATGCTTCAATTTGATGAATGCTGATACCTCAGTGACTGATACTTTTAGCCATTTGCACTCCAATCTTGAGGTTTTGCCACTTGAGGGCATCCATTGGTAAGAAACCCAGTTGGTACCACTTGAGGGTGGATTCTGGGCTGCATGTTGGGTGTAGGTGTTTTTGAAGGACCTCCAGCATAACTGAACTACGCTGGCACCAGTCCCTTACTGTGACACTATTCCAGCCCCCATCTGTAAATATTTATGCCATGGCTGCCAAAACTCCCACCTCCCTCCATTGGAATGCTTCAGAGGGGTGAAACCTTTGGCGGCATATGGAGCAGATAGCATCAGTTCTGGGAAGGATTGCTTCCAATCCTGGATAGTTTTGATGCAGATCCCTGCTTTGAGTCATTCTTAGCCCAGGTCTGGGGCTGTTACCCCTTTCATCGCCATTGCCACCTGTAGTGAAATCTCATGTTCCATCCATGGTTGGGCTGACTCTGGGGTGAACCCCGCTGCATCCCAGTCTGCAGCTTTGGCGATTGTTGCAATGTTGTGCCATATTTTCCACTTTTTGATAGGGAATGGTTGGCCTCTAAGGGTTTCATGAATCAGTTTTGTCATTCCCAGTTCCACCCATTTGCGCACTAGGTCCATACTGGCTCCTGCTCAGAACCTGTATTTTATTTTCATTGGTGTAAATCTGTTGGTGGACCAGCTAATGTCCTCTTCTGGCAACCAATTCTGGAAGGGTCCCCACTCCACCACCTTTTCCTTTGTCCAGCCCACTTTCATCAGGTCTGATGCAGTGGCTGGTGGAATTTGGGTGTATGACCAGTGTAGGTCCTCGGTGGCCTTGAACCTAGCCAAGATCCATGGTAGCACCTCCTCTGGGGAGAATGTGGTATTATATCAAACCAGTGCTGTGTCTTATGGAATGGTATGTCAGACCCATTCAAGGGCGGTAACAATGTTCAGGAATCCTTTTGCATATTCAGCTAATTTTGTTGGGTTGAGGCCCAAGCTCCCAATGGCTTGAGCAAATTGTGCTGTAATACTGGCCTTGTTATACTCTATCACATTTAAAAGATTGATGACAGCATCCATCCAGGCCTTCACATCCATCAGTTTTAAATCTTCATGAATTGCAGCCTCAATCACCTTGTTCTCCACTGGGATTTTCATCCATTCCAGGGTGCCTTCGGTCTGTCAGACATTTGCCCTCCCAGCTGAGAAATAAGAATGTTGAAGGTTGAATTCAGCTGAAGAGGGGAAATGTCAGCCATTTGCAATTTTCTGATGTGGTTAAGAATTTGTTTATTAATAATAAAAATAAGAAAGACAAGAAAATTGGCCAAAAGTCCCTGACCAATTCTCAATGAAACCCCTAATTGGGGAATCACCAGTTCAAAACCCATATGGGTACTAATAAAATCAGTGGGCCAGATTTCTCTGACCTCACCATGGACTTTGGGGGGACTATTGGGAGGCACTCCCCCAACCTCAACAAAGTCCTTCAATGCACTGCGCGGGGACCCCCCCTTTTATAGGCTTAGCAGAGGTCCCCCAAGATGCAAGAAATTTTTCAGGTGGTGATTGGCTTAAGTTTATAAAAATGTTACCTCATGGGTACATCTGGGCCAATCATAATTCCTCTTCCTTTGCTCCACTGCCCTTATGCAAGTTCTGAGATATGATATGCTATTCCTGCATATTTCCTGATTCAGACTCATGCAGGCTATTCTAAACATGTTCCCAAATTCCCCCTCAGCCTTCAAATTTACTTTAAATACTAGATAAGCAGAGGTCAAGGAGTATCATTTTTCCCCTTATTGTATGGCTAGTAAAATCATAAAAGCCCATTTTTATTAGCATTCTTTTTATTTTATTTAAAATTTTTATAAAATCTTTGTGGAATCCAGCAGACATCAAGCACCAAATGAGCACAAATCAGCTGGATTCCCACAAAATGGTGCTCACTACAGGGGATCCCTGTATTACCAGAATCATTGCTCTGGAGAGGCAACTTGCCAGTGTTTTTCCCGCCTTAAGGAACTTGAGCAGCGTCCTTCCAGTTTCATCATTGTGGAAGAATTCACTCCTGGCAAAGGAAACATTAATATGGTTTTGTATGTGTATGAAGCTTCCATGTATGGCTCCACTGATACCCAAAAGGTTCAAAACATCCTACCCTGTTTAAGCCACCTTGCACAAGAGATGATTGTTTCTTACATGAACCCTTTTCTCACTTGGGTAGAGGTGAAGGAGGCTCTCTTGGCTGAATTTGGATCCAAACAGAGTCTACTCAGGGAAAAACAGGCTTTTATGCGCCTTAGCATGTATGAGAATAAACAACTCCTTGCCTTTGCTAAACAATTTTACCTTGCTGCGCAAAGTTTAACAACCTCTAGCATGCTCACCCTGGATGATGCTATCACCGCCCTGTTAACTGGATTAGCTTCTCAGTCCTCTCTAGCAAGGCATATTATCTCAGTAAAACGCCATTTACTAAATATCTGTGATCTAAAGGAGGCGTTAGTAGATGTTGCTGATTTTCATTCATATGCAACAAGCAAGGAAGTTGAAGTGATCCCTCCAGTCCTCACTATTAAGGAGCTATTGCTAGTTGATCATTTGGAACCTGTTCCATCTGTGTGACTTAAAACGGTTACTACTTCATCTTATGAATCCAAACCCAGTAGGGTAGTAACAACCATACATCTGCACCAGCTCTCTAAAGCTGCTGTGCCTACCCCTCCAGCTAATCTGTTAAAAGAGTGCCCTAAGGCTATTCAATCTCCTGTGGCCATCTCTCCTACCTTCATTGTGGCCTTACCAGTTGTTGAGAATACTCTCAGGGGCGAATCTGAGGGGGTTATGATGATTTTGGTTACTGCATACTTGGAGCCCCCGCAGAGGTAGAGGTTCCTGATCACCTGAATGCTGGAGGAGTAGATGAGACCACCATCCCTGAGAAAACGTACCTCAGTCAAATCCTAGGGTGTCCACAAGTGATTGACACTGCCAGTGATGGTGATCAATCATTAGCTGGCTTGATTTAACCTCTTCAGTGTGTTCATCCCTTATAAAACATCATGAATAACTACCCTGAGACTTCTAAAAAGCTCACCTCCACCTTACGGCTCAAGGAGGTTTTAGCTTTGTTGCCTAACTTTGGAATAACCCTCACTAAGGTTGAAGTTGTCATTCAAAAGGTCCATATCTTGGCCATCTTGGATACTGGATCTCCAGTCAACGTGATCTCCACTAAGCTCATCAAGAAGATCAAGTCAGATCCTGACTTGGAGTACATGCAAGAGTTTGGAACTTCTGGCCTCAACAACATCCAGGCTATTGGGGCCTACTCTTCCCTTCCCATTTAAGTTGGGAAGCTTATTTTATCATCCCCCGCTGTAGCTTTAGATAAAAATGCATATGATATGCTCATTGGCACTCAGTTTATGATTGAGTATGAAGGAATAATTAACCTGAAGCAAGGTTACCTCTCATTACTTAACTATGAAGTTTCATTAGTCTTAACCAATAAAGAGCCAATTAAGCATGAATACTCTTGCCTGGTTGAATATCCCCTCTCAGCGATACCTTTGTTATATACCACTTCTAGGCGCAACACAAAGAAGTTACCTGATTCAGTGGATGCTATAGAAGGTATTCCTTTTTATGCTGCAAATGAGGTCATGATCAAGATTGTTGAACAACGAGTGGTTGACACAAAAATCACGCTTCATACCCATGCCATTGTTTATTGCACCTCATTAGTATTGAGGGCATCAGTCCTTTGGAGCCTTGGGTATTGCCTGGCATTCTTAACCCTGCTTATCAAAGATACATTACTTTGTTATTGGGGAACCTCACCTCCAAGGACATAGTTGTAAAAAACATCTGGAGATTTGAAGAGGCTTTTTAGTCCCTGTGGAGGACATTGAACAAATTCACTACATTGGTACTATGATGGATATGGGCCTGCCAACGGATAACCTGGTATGTACCTTATCCAATGTCCATATCTCAGACAAGCTGACCCCAAATGAGCTGGAAAAAGTTCACACTCTCCTTGACAATTATAGTGACATATTCTTCAAATCAGATAATGACTATGGCCACATGAAGGGCTGGTGCCACACCATTGATGTGGGTGATGCCCATCCCATTTGGTCAAAACCTTACCACAAGTCCAAGGTGGAAGAACAGCAAATGAGGACAGAACTTCAGCAGTTACTCAATGCAGAGTTGATAGTTCCTTCACAAAGTCCATGGTCTTCCCCTCTCTTGTCAATAAAAAGAAGAATGGAGGACATTGGATAGTCATGGATTACTGCAGATTAAATAGCCTCACAAAAAAGGATAGCTATCCTCTTCCTCATATTGATGATGCCTTGGCCCAACTCTTGGGCTCTAATTTTTTTTCTGCCATGGACTTAGCTATCTGCTATTGGAAAATGGACCTTTCTCCTCAAGATCTGGAGAAATGCGCTCTTATCAGTAGTTAAGGTCTCTTCCAACCCACACAATTACCTCAAGGGTTGTGCAATGCACCTGCCTCTTTCCTGCATGCAATGGATCACATTTTATGGGACCTCAAGTTGACTTGTGTCATCATCTATCTTAATGACATCATGTTGTTCTCAAAACCCTTTAATGAACATCTTGATCACTTAAAGGAGGTGTTTCAATGGTTACATCAGTCTAATATAAAGTTGAAGCCCTCAAAGTGTACCTTCTTCTAAAGGAAACTCGATTTCCTTGGTCACTCCATTTCTCAAGAAAGTATTCAACCCATGCAGGACAAGGTTGAAGCCATCTCAAAGATTCCAGCCCCTAAAAATCTATAGGATATTCAGGTATTTTTAGGGATGATGGGGTATTACCATCAGTTCATCCCTAAGTTCACTCAACTCAGTGAGCCCCTTGTCTGACTACTAACCAAGATTACCTCTTTCTATTGGGGTGCTGAACAAAAAGCTGCTTTTGAGACAATGAAGCAACTATTGCAGCAACGTCCTATTCTGTGGCACCCCAATTATAATAAATCTTTCATCCTGTTCACTGATGCCTTGGACTATGCCGTTGGGGCCATCTTAGCCCAATTAGATGAATACAGTGTGAATCATCATGTATCATACTTTAGTAAGATGCTGTCAAAAGCAGAAAGCAACTATAGTGTCACTGAGAAGGAGTGCCTTGATGTTCTGTTGGCTGTAAAGCACTACCGCCCTTTTCTCTATGGAACCATCTTCACTGTAGTTACTGACCATGCATCTCTAAAGTGGTTGCAGAACATGAAGGATCCTACTGGTCAGCTAGCTCGCTGGGCTTTAAAGCTCCAGCCTTATGACATGAAGATCAAACACTGTGCTGGAACCCATCACTTGAATGTTGATGGGATGACTTGGCTACCAGTCCTTCACTTGGATAATAGTGAGGCAGAAAGGTTACATGACCTTTTAATGACCCCAGTGAATGAGAGGATGAAGATGAGCCAGTTCAAAAGATGTTAGCCCAGAACTCCCACAACACTAAGGTTGAAGATGGAAAGTTGTATAAACAGGTGGGGACAAAATGGCTACCTTACCTTTTACCCTCAGAACGTGTACCTGCTATCCTAGAAGCACATTCTACCCTTAGGTCATGGAGGGGCAAGAAAAACCTATGAATGGATTAAGGATCAGTTCTACTGGGATGGAATGATGGAATCTATTGTTGATGTTTTGGAAGCCTACCTTACTTGTAAGATGCAATCTGGATTCAAGTCTAGATACCAATACCAACCAACTACCCCACAACAACCCTTCCACACCATCAGCTTAGATTTAATAGGTCCCTTTCCTCAGTCTACTAGTGGGAACAGATTTATTCTAATAGCTATTGACCACCTCACTAAGTGGGTTGAAGCCGTGGCTCTTTCTGCTCAAACAGCCAAGGCCACCGCCACCTTTTTACATCAACACATCTTCACCCATTATGGTTGCCCTCAAGTACTACTCTGTGATAATGACAAAAACTTCACCTCCAGAGTAGTCAAACTTCTGGCCACTTCTATGGGAGAACAACAACTCTTCTCACTCTATATAACCCCTCCATTAATGGAACAGTAAAAAGAGCAAATGAAACCTTGGTTTTCATTCTGTGAAAGCTGGCCTCATCTGATCCTCTTCACTGGGATCAATATTTGCATAGTGCTCTTATAGCATACTGGATTAGCTATCACCAGATTTTGAAAATGTCTCCATTCCATGTCTTGTATGAGCAGGAACCAGGCATACCTGCTCTCTTAGCTAAGGATGTGTTCTTTTCTATAGTTGAGGAACCAGAAAAAGTTATGAGGAGATTGGCTCAATGCATAATTCAACTACAATCTGAAGCTATGACTAATATAGCTAAAACAGAAACAAAAGAAGGGCAGGCTGCAAATAAGTCCCAAACCCCCTTACCCACTTTCCAAGTTTCTGACATGGTGTTGTACTACCATAACCACATCACCACTAGAAGTGATAAACTTGAACAATTGGGGATGGTCCTTTTATCATCATCTACAAGAGAGGAAATGAGTACTCTATCAAAAATCTAGCTACTGGTAAAACCATTAATCATGTACATGGCTGTTTCCTCCAACCTTATTCTCCTCCCAACACTCTTGAGGGGGTGATGTCAGACATTTGCCCTCCCAGCTGAGAAATAAGAATGTTGAAGGTCAAATTCAGCTGAAGAGAGGAAATGTCAGCCATTTGCAATTTTCTAATATGGTTAAGAATTCATTTATTAATAATAAAAATAAGGAAGTCAAGAAAATTGGCCAAAAGTTTCTGGCTGATTCTCAGTGGAACCCCGTTAATCAGAGAATGACCAGTTTTAAACCTGTTTGGGCACTAGTAAAATCAGTGGGTCAGATTTCTTTGACCTCACCACGGACCTCAGGGGAATTATTGGGAGGTACTCCCCAACCCCAACAAAGTCCTTCAATGAATCTGCATGGGGACCCCCCATTTTATAGGCTTGGTGGGGGTCCCCCAAGGTGCAAGAATTTTCTCAGATGGTGATTGGCTCAAGTTTATAAAAACATTACCTCACAGGTATATCTAAACCAATCATAATTTCTCTATCTTTGCTTCACTGCCCTGATGCAAGTTTCAAGATATGATATGCTATTTCTGCATATTTCCTAATTCATACTTATGCAGGCTATTCCAAACATTTTCACAAATTCCCCCTTGACCTTCAAATTTACTTTAAATACTAGATAATGGGAGGTTGGGGAGTATGATTTTTCCCCTTATTGTGCATCTAATAAAATCATAAAAACCCATTTTTATTAGCATCCTTTTTATTTATTTTAATTTTTATAAAATCCTTGTGGAATCCAGCAGGCATCAAGCACCAAGCAAGCACAAATCAGCTGGATTCCCACATGGTCCAAACCCACAATGCTTGAAGAGTACCTCCATGTCAATTGATATTTGGGTATCAAGTCAGCATTTGGCTGCTCTGGCAGAAAACTTGTGGTCTCATCAAGTAGCCATGATGGCCAGTTTGATATTTTTGGAGACCCATTGAGTTGCCATTGAGTTCAAAAACCTGAAGGCCTCTCATTGTTTAATTTTGTGGGCAGACATGCTGCAATGTGCTAACATGTCTGTCTGAACTGGGGTATATTTCACTGGAGCCCTGGCTGCCAACTTGACCGCTGTCAGGGTTTTAGCCCCTTTTTATAGCACTTTTAGTTTTTTTGCTGACTTTTCTTGAGTGTCTGATCCCTCAGATTTGGTCCCCAATATAGCTTCACCTCCATCAGGGTTGGCCCCCAATGATTTATACTGGTTTGGAAATTTATTTTGTTGTATTATAGCTCCCTCCATCAACTTGAAGTTGTCAGGTATTGTTCCTGATGGCCCATTTGGATTTGGCCATCAATTCTTGGTTGAGCTTGCCCCTATTGTTGATATAAATTTGTCAGGTATTGCACCCAATGGTGCATTGGGGATCATGCCTGACAATTTTGCTCAGGTTGCCAGATCAATTTTGGTTGGGGACCATTTTTACACCCAACTAAGCATTGTCAGAACTGGTGCCCAACTTCTCCTTTAAGTGAATACTCCAAGCATATTCAGTGAGTTTCTCCATATCAGCAGAAAACTTTTTTATCACTGCTCTGTTGGTTTGAGTAGCTGGTTTTTGGTGGTCAAATCTGAGTCAGTTTATAGATCCAACCAATACTTTGTTTGGATTTTTTGGTTTTTCTAAAAAAATTGTTTTCCCCTGTGAGCCCAATCCCCTCTACTAATTGAGGTTTGGTGGGGAATATCCCCAACACTGCTGTTCTCAGCATCACTCCTCACTCTCTGAAGGTAACTTGTATCATCTGGTTGTCAGTGGGCACTAATCCTGGGAAGTCAGTCCTGTTATCCATGCTTATTGTAAGGGTTTTTTGTGACCCTTTGACACGTTCATGTGTTTCATCATCATTCATGCTGTCAAATTGGTATTTGATGTGTACAGGTTGTTTAGGCCTTCCCCATTATTAGTCATACAGGGTTCTAGGCTAGTGGGAAGTCCATCAGATGGTATGCCCATCTTGGCATACTTCATTATTAATTTATATTGGTGCAAGTAAGCCATCCATTTCTATGTGCTATGCACTGATGGGCGGATTGACTTCCTTATGCTTGGGTGGTTGGCCATGGTGTACTGCTCTATAGTTGCAGCACTCACTGGCAGGTGGATATTCTCTCTATACTTGTTCTAGTCACTTTTAAATTAAAAGTGATGTTTGTGAGAAAAAAAGTATTGGAGAATCCTATTAACTGGACCACAAAGTTTAAGTAGATGGATATGGAGATAAAAACTTAAACTCAAAATTAATAATGAAGTTATTCTTTCTAGATCTTGCCTCCTATAAATTCTAGCATTGTCTAATATAAGATACATTTCATGAAGATTTTTTTATTGTATAGATAAGAGCAAAGATCATGAAAAAATAATCAGCAAATATACCACTATTAACTGTTAAATGAGCAATAGTTTTATCATATTGCAAGCTATCAATAGTCATACTGGTAATCAAAGATACTGACTTACCCCTCACCATTGAGACAGTTACAATGGCACATGTTCCTCTTCTAGATCTTCCATAGCCATGATTGAGATGTAAATTAAATGAGAATTCATCAATAAAAATAGTGTTGGAATAGTCATCATTAAAGTGATTATTAAACCAAAGGGCATACTCTTTTCTCAATAAAATCATTTCAGAATTATTTACTCTATCTAATTCTTGATGGCTTAACTTCATTTTAATTTATAATTCCTGGATACATCTATTAATACTTAAAATTGAAATTGAAAATTTTTCTCCTTCTGCCTCCAATGTTTCTTTGATCTTCTTCAAGGTTATTTGTGGATTAAAAGAAACCAAAATTTCAACTCTTTCTGTATAAGCTTAATTAAGCACTCTTCTTTCACTTCCATCTTTATATTTTTTTTCTATAATTCTATCTTATTTATAATTAGAAGTTATAGTTCTTACAGTATTATAGTTTTTTTAAAATACCAGCAGCTTGCTTTGTAGTCTTTTCTTGTTTATATAATAATCAAATAAGGCTAAGGCATTTGGCATTAGTGATTGTACTGTATCTAGTTCTAGCTACAGACTCAGTGATTTTCTCAGCATCAGTTTTTCTATTAGTAAATTATAATTTGATATAAGGGATTTACAATTATTTTTTAAATATGAAAAAAAGAGTGGGCAATAATATGCTTGCACTATTTCATCAGTAATAATAAAATAAAACTATCATCAAAAATTATATTGAGATTAAAATATAAAATATTAAAGTTGAAGTATAAAATATTGAAATCTGTTTGTAAAATATTAAAATTGAAATACAAAACATTAAAATCAATTTGTAAAATTTTGTGTTGAAATCAAAATTCAAAATGTTGAAATTGAAATACAAAATGTTGCAATTAAAATATAAAATATTGAAATTGAAGTAAAAAAGATATATAGTTTTGATGGTATTTGCTATATAATTATAGCTGAGCAGTTAGAATTTAGTTGATTTAATATTTTCAAGTTTACCTTCCAGTCTAGCTAAATCTTTGAAATTTGCCACATTTATGTATCTTCCATGACAATGCAATAATATATTAAAATTTTTTTGGAAAAATAAACCTTTTTAAAAAAAGCTCTAAAAAGTATAAAATAATTGAAAAATTATGTTTTCTCAATAAACCCCTTTTTGAAGTTGGTGCCATCTTCCAACCTGACTTATAAAATTTTGCCCACAAATAAAATTTATATTTTATATCTGGATTGGGTCCAAATGTAAACTATAAGCAACTTAATATAAATAGTACTGAGTATATAAATTATAAATGCCTATTATAAGTCAGTTAAAATATGGCGCTGACTTCAAAAAAGGGTTTTATTGAGTAGGCTTAATTTCTCAATTATTTTATATTTTTTAGAGCTTTTTTTAAAGGAGGTTCTTTTTTCCCAAAAATTTTTTTTGAGAAGGTTCTTTTTTTCCTAAAAACCTTTATTCCTAGCTCTTTTCCCCTAAAACATTAGTGCATTTTTAAAAGTGGCTCTTTTTCCTACTTTTATTAAATATTACTACCTTTATATATTCTTTTTGACCCCTTACTTTTTCTCTAAAAATAAAACTTATTGTATATATTATATATAGTATCTTATAAACAAATATTCTAATAACTTATTTTATTAAATTTAGATGATTTTATTGGTCAACGTATGCCAAATTTACTGATCACCATTTACAGTAATTCATTTTATTAGATTTGGTTGCTTTTAATAGTCAGTCTATGTAAATTTATTGATCGGTATCTAAAATAATTTATTTTTATTAAATTTAGATGAGTTTATTGGTCAAATTATGCAAAAAAGATAGCCATCTATAATGATATAAGCTCGTTCCGCTATGAGCTCATACTGACTGAATTTTGAACATACCCCCAGCCATAGGACATATCAAAAGTGCTTCGAAGCTATCGCTATACCGATGCCGGAATAAAGTTTATCCAGCGATGAACATACTCACACTTGTAATCTATCGCTTCCGAGCCCAATTTTTTATTTACTAAATTAATGGGCAGATACTTGACCAATACTTGCAAAAGTAAAATGGGACCTAAGTTGGAGCATCCTCGATTTTTGGAGAAGATGATCATCCGAATTGGTCCAGTATTTTCAGAGTTGTGCGCGAACAAACATCTTTAAAAAACATATGGATCGAATTGATAACCTCCTTTTTCAAAGTCGGTTAAAAATTATGAAAAGTGTGGTTTTTTTCAATTAAAAACGAAAATCTTTTATTTTGCTTTCACAGTTTTTTGACATGATATATATCCTATGGCTGGGGGTTAAGTTCAAAGTATGAGATCATACCTGATGAGCTTAAATGATTATGGGTGTGGATTGTTTTTGCATAGGTTGACCAATAAAATCGACTAGATTTAATAGATTTAAAATGCTTTATTGTAGATGGTGATCAGTAATTTTTTAGAGATTGGCCAATCAAATCAACTAGATTTAAAATGAATTATTGTAGATGGCGATCAGTAATTTTATTATAGATTGGCCAATTAAATCAACCGATCGATATTATATATATTGACATGGTATATGTCCTATGGCTGGGGGGTAAGTTCAAATTATGAGATCATACCTGACGAGCTTAAATGATTATGGATGTGGATTGTTTTTGCATAGGTTGACCAATAAAAGTAATAGATTTAATAGATTTAAAATGATTTATTGTAGATGGCGATCAGTAATTTATTATAAATTGGCCAATTAAATCAACTAGATTTAAAATGAATTATTGTAGATGGTGATCAGTAAATTTACTATAGATTGACCAATTAAATCAACCAAATAAATAAAATGAGGTAATATAGATAGATAATCTGAAAGTTTACCTTATAATGACTAATAAAATCAACTAAATAATAAAAACTATAAGTAAAAACTGCTACCCTTATACCTGAAACATTAGACTAATCAAGTCAACTGAACAATTTTATATATATTCTATAGAATGATTGTGTCAAGTTTATCTGAGATTGGTAAATAGTCTAGGAGTAGGTGTTGAAATAAACATGCATTTATAATGATTTATTTATAAGATGTTTTCCTAAACCACCACAACTAAAATGCTATCTGATTTAATATAAATTAAATAATTTGAATCTTTCTACCAGCTACTTGCCTGCTGTCATATACAGTTTTAGTTAGGCTAATCTAATCATTACCAAAGTATCCTAACCATCTCAGGTATTATTCTTTTAAAAGTTAAATGACAATGGGACCATCTAGTACTAAAAGTTAAATGACAAAATACAATGATACTATCCTATCATAACAGTCGATAAAATGTTAGAGTTTCTAACAACCTTCAGCCATAAGGCATATATCTTGCACTTAAGTTTTTTACCATAAGGTAAAACTTTAATCATTTTTAAATTTATGTCTTCGTTGTAATCCTGTGATCATATTTTTATACTATACTTTGCTTTAAAATACAACCTTTTGTAAGATAGAAACCTGTGAGCATGGAAAAAGATCACGTTCCATTTTAGGCAGGTTTACTGCACTCATTTGGAGCTGAATTAGTTTTTCACCACCCACCCTTGGAACATGAATTTAAATTGAGGTTGGTCATATTTTTTTAGTACTAGATGGTTGAGGTTGGTCATATTAGTATCACAAAAAGGGGATTTTTCAATAACTTTATTTAACATTAATCTGTTGCTACCAAATAAAGTGAACCTACTGTTGGGTACCTGCTATGAACATATAAATTTTCATCAGAATTGGTTTAATAGTTTCTAAGATCATTGCTGACAATCTAGACCCCCAGAACTTAATTTACATAAATTACCAATGTTGTAAGGAAAATGAGATATTGGAACCATCAGGGATATTCTCTCCCTTGTTTCATCCTTACGCCCTTAAAATCAATTTTTATCTGAAACCCTTTGATACCCTAAAATTTCTTATACTTTTAACATTTTTCAAATGTTTAGATATAAAAATCTGATCATTTTTCCTAATAAGATTTAAGTATTTCGAGTATTAAATATTTTCGACATCGTTATTTTTCCCATCTGTCGCCGCCGATGATTTATGGGCTAAATTCCAAGTTGAGCCCAACGACAACTTACCATCACCATGCATGATATGGTGAAATCCAAGGTGCTATTAACACCTCAACACGTGATAGTATTGTAATTCCAGGACCCTCACGACACCAGGATGTCCAAAAATCCCGCGGGCCCAGAATATAGTGATATTTCAGTCGCCGTGTCAGCAGCTCGTCGTGAAATAGCAGGGAATACATTATCTTCATGACAGCGGACTTCAAGCAAATTTTAAAATTAATGGTAATTAAAATAGCACAGTGACAGCTATTAAAACCATGGGGTTATAATATTGAATAGGGTGGATTTATTTGTATATAACACATGAGGCCTTATGAGACTCTATGATAAATTTTGAAGTTAACCCTTTAGATATCAACGTTCTGTCGGAATAACGCCTTTTAAATTGCTTAGTTTTCTTTATGGTTTTGAAAAACTTTCCCTCGAGCCATATATCCCATCGACGATCTATCTCAGCCAGGATGGAAAGAAAGATTGGATCCTGAATGGCCAAGTTTGAGTTTATCTCACCTTTGAGGGATAGTATATAAAAGCGAAATACTTTTGAGATGTTGTTGCTATATAGGGTGACGTTATTGATCTTGAAACTTCTCCTTTGGAGTAGCTGCCAGTTGGGGCAGAAATCTTTTATTGCTTTCCTCTTGATACAATTTCCATTACTCATTCTAAAATTGGGAAGCAACTTGTTTCCGCCATGGCAATTCCGAGTGTTTCCAAATACTGCCTTTGAAAGGGCGGGGTCCTTGGAGGCATCTCTTCGGTAGTTGGTACAATCCCAATACGGAATGGAGGTTCCTTTCTTATGCTTTTGGAGCTCTTTCTCTACCCGATAAAGCATCAGACGGTTGTTAGGAAGGAATTCACTGTCCTTAAAAAGAAACTTGTTTGAAATATTATGCCAGAGTGTCGGTGCCTTCCCTACGTTCAAAGAACTAAGTGCATGAAAATAATCGCGTGTCTCCTGGCGGCTAAGGGCAATAATATTTTTTCTGATGCGGGGCTTTTGGCATCCAAGAATTAATTCTGTAAAGACAAGAATAATGAAGAAGCTTTGAAGCATTTAGATGGCTGCAATCATGAAGTTGAATATATCCACTTGTTTGAGGTTAAGTTCGCTTCCTCTAATTTAAATGAACCACGTTAAAATCTACTTAATAAATAAATTTCATTCACTGACTGACTGACTGACATCTGAAACCTTCGAGTCTGATAGGGTCAATCTATTTGGGTGAGTGGGTGAGAATTGGCGAATCTTATCGAATCTGAAATTATCGAGCCTGATGGGTTCAATCTATTTGGGCGAGTGGGTGAAGATTGACAAATATCGTTGAATAATCTACCAATTTGCTCATCTGAAGCTAATCGAGTCTGATAAGTTTAATCTATTTGGGTGAGTTGATGAAAATTGGCAAATAAGATCGAATCTGAAACTATCGAGTATGATAGGTTCAATCTATTTAGGTGAGTGGGTGAGAATTGGCAACTATTATCTAATAAATAACTAATTGCTCACCTGAAACTCAACAAAAATCAGTATTAGAGTTTAAGTAGATCAAGTAGTTAGGATAATCAACTCACCAGCCACGAGGGCAACAGCGAAGCTGTTAGTCCGAGTGGCTCGAGAGTAGTGCTGGCACAGCTTATAGGCTACAATGTGAGCTTATCATCTGATAAACTTTAAATACTGTAGCGAAGCATGGGTATCTGGATGTTAGGTTTATAAATTTTAAAAACCTGCCTAATTCGGTTCACCTAATTAATAAAATACTTTTGGCAAATTAAGTAAAGTTGAATTAGTAGTTTGGAAGATATGTCACTTGCTCAATGATTTTAAGTATAGAGATGTTTCGGGTAGCAGGTTGGTGTTATTTGCTTGATTCGATAGGTTTTTTTGTTTGGCCGAGTGGTTGATGGCTTATGTTTGAATCGATAGAACACAGTTTAGCTTTGAGGGGTGATTAGTTATTGGTTGTTTTGATAATTTCAGTTAGGTTTGCCTAAGTGGTTGGTGGTTTTTGATTGATTCGATTGAGCAATTGGATTTGGCTGAGTGGTTTTGTTTGTCTATAATATAAAATCTAAATTAATAGATTGAAAATCTTTAATTTTATAGACACCGTAGCGAAGCACGGGTAAATGGTTAGTCATTAACTTGATTCCTCGGGTCAGAATCATCTAGTTCTAAAATGGAAATTAGGAACTTGTTACGGCAAACGGATTAGATGGATATCGCTTAAATCCAATAAGGTTTGGAAATTAGACTGAACATAATTGGTTTCAAATGATATATACAGCGGAGTTACCCGGCGTTGCTCGGATTTATTTATAAGCTCGCACTGAAAGCCTAAAGGCTGCGCCAGCACTACGCTTGAGCTATTCGGACTAACAGCTTCGTAGTTGTCCTCGTGGCTGGGGTGAGCTGGTTATCCTAAATGTACTTAATAAATTATAATAATCTACTTAAAACTAACTCTAATTTTTGTTTAGTTTTGGGTGAGCAATTTGGTGAATTATTTAATAATATTTACCAAATCTCACCCCCTTGCCCAAATAGATTAACCTATCAGACTCGAAGGTTTCAGATGTCAGTTAGTCAGTACATCAGTGAAGGTGCTTTGAATAGATATAAATGATGTTTCTGTTTATCTCTGTCGGACAATTGCCCTCTCAGCTTTGAGAGAAGAATGTATTGGTGACAATAGGCTGAAAGAGGGTAATGTCAGATATTTACAAGTCCAATATGGGAATAAAAGCAATTTAAGCAATAATAATTGTCAAAATCCGAGGATCACTCACCTGATTAATCAAATCCTGCATGGTAAATCGGGCTGAAATTTGGCCGGTGGATCCTCGATTTGGTCAGTTGCTTATGTTTTTAGAACCATTTGAAAACGCACTATGCATACAAAAATGACTCCAATATTTCCGGCTGATTTTGGGTTTGATTTTCCCCTCGTAATTGGAAACTTCAGCCGAGGCAGGCAAATTGGCAAGCTGGGGATCCTGAGGTCCCAGCTTGCCAACACTCTCTCAAAAGTGACTTGGGATACAAATTAAATAAAGATAAAATAAAATAGACTTTTATTAGACTAGATTATTTGATAATAATTCATTAGGCCAGGTGCCAGTATTTATACCTCTAGGGTATCTCCTGGCCACATCAGAGTATAAAATTTCAACAGATATTTTACCACCTCAGGGTAGTTCTTTCTTGTAACAATCACTTTAGTTACTATGATTCAATTCGAACAGCAAATTTGGATAATCACAAACAGGAAAGATGGGCAACTTTAATAACAAAAATAATACAACATGTGTGAGCATCACAGCGAGCGGTGTGCTTAACGGTGCAACTAAGGGCAAGAAATGCCCTGGAGGGGGACCAGGAACCTAATCCATAAAAAAATTGCAAACTCAGACACTGTCTGGGTTTATAGTATTTACTGTAAAGCATACGCAATACATGTACATTCAATTCAACCAACCTTTGTCAAAGGTAGAGCACAGGATCAGACTCTTCCTTGGGGATGAGTCACTGACCCTGTGGGAGAAAACATGTGAGGCACAGCCCTCACTTTTCCCTCATGCGGTGTATGTAGCTACCAACAATATGGGCTGCAGCTGGATTGATATTGGTTTTAAAACAGCTGATGAAGCTGATGCTGCAGCAAAAGTCTGTGTGGAAATTGCCTTCACTGAGGGCAAAAAAATTGTGTGCACTATATGCACCAGATAGAACAAAGCAAAAACTTTGTTCATCTCTTTTGACTCACTCCCCACCAACCTTCCTCATAAGGTAATCAAGGAGGAGCTCCACAAAGGTCTCATGGCCTACAGAGAAATCCAATAACTCAAATTACAGCGATTTCACTTAATATCTGACCTGTGCACAGGCAAAGCTATTGCTGTAATCAACCCCTTCCTATAAGTGGAAGAGGATTTATCCAGAATTCCCTACACAGCAGAATTTCACTTTGCAGATGGGGGCCAGTCAGCTGCATTCTGAGTTACACCGGAACATGCACCACCCATTTGTAACCACTGTGGCTCACTGGGCCACAAGGAACATGTATGCCCTGTTAAAGAGGGCTTAATAGAAAATAATTTTTATGAATAAGCTATGGACAAAGATAATAAAAACTTTGCCAAAATAACTGATGGCCACCACCCATTCCGCTGGGGTGAAGATAGACTATACTCCATTGTGGACCCAGTTACAAGTAAACAATGTAAAGCAGCACAAAAAGCCCACAAGAGAGCAGTGGCTGTTGTGGTGGCACACATGGAGTCCACCATTAACCCCAGACAAATTTGGGAGGATATTTCAGATATTCACTGAACCAACCAATCAGAATAATATGCCCAGGTCAAAAATTTTCACAATAACTGGACTGAGCCACAAAGCATCATCAGTCATGCATATACTGAGAAACAATGCAACCACAATTTGGGTGAAAATGCGGTGCACAATGCAACAAAGTCAAACCTCAAAAATATAAAATCCAATCAACAATTTGTATCAAATCAACATGAGACCTGTGCAGAAAAAGTTGATGCAAATGTAAAAAACTACAATTCTCTTGAATCATTGGGTCAGATCAAGGGAACCAACAATGGCATTGAAAGAGTTGGAGTACAGATGCGGAGCATGGCCAAAATGAGCTGTGGTGGGATAGGGCCAGAGGGCCCTCCCAACTGCTCCTGAGGCGCCGCGGGCACCTCAGTGTCAATAGGGATACTAAACATCGCAGGAGCCAGGGCTCATATATCCCAAGCCAAAAAGCTGGCATTCCTGCAAAAACCTCTTGTAGATACCTTGGCTATCCAAAAAACCACTGCCTACAAGGGGAAGAAGAATCCTAGTCAACCAGGGTCATACCATCACAATCAGTATGGACATCTCACTGTGGGGTGATAGTCCAAAACAACAAAAAAATTAAAATTACAAACTCATCATCACACTTGCACGGTCAAGTCCTTGTAGCAACAATCACATGCCAAGATGAAATATTTTGTTAGCATGTATTTATGCACCGTGCAATGCAACTAAGAGAAAACAATTTTTTGAAAACATTTCTACTCTCACCCTCCCACCAGATATCATCATGTTAGGTGATTTCAACTGCTGGGATAACCCCAATACAGATTGATGGCCTAATCCCAGGGGATACCCACCTGGACACATTGAATATCACACAATGAAGGTATCTCTTGGCTTACAGGATGCTCTTCCCCCCAATTCACCAATCCTTCTCTACATGATGAGACCCAACATACACGAGGGAGTGCTCATATCAATGAGTCATATTGACCACATCCTCATCCCGCAATCCCACCACTCAAGAATCTCCAAATTTACAACAAAAAAGATCAATTTTTCTGACCACCAATTAGTTACAGTGCAGTTAGTGCCAACCCAATCCTACACACAGGTGTTGTCTTGGAGAAAGCTTTACCTAGAAAATTTAAAATTGCCAAGATATCTGACTGGGTTGAAAACAAGGCTACAAACCCAGAATTTACAGCTCTATTCACTTTGGATCCCATTAGAACATGGAAAAATTTCAAAAAGGATTTAATTAACAAAACCTGATATATTGCAACACATAAGCTCACCACGGACACAGCCACAATCAAGTATACCTTGGTGGAACTAGAGCACCTGGAAATAAATACTCTGAGATCTGGCTATAGCCCTAACTGGGGATGCAAATGGGCAGAAAATTCAGCCCAACTTAACAATCTCATCTTTGAACACCAACACAGAATCAAAGTATCAAACAAAGGTAATTTCATAAAGGAAGGCAAAACCTGTTCAACATACTTCTTTCGCCAATTCCATTCCTGTGGAAACCAGCCCACATGCACACAGGTCTGCAAGACCAACAGCACCGTGGCAACTGAACCTGAGGAGGTTAAGGCGGAAGTACACTGCTATTATACCAAATTATATTGTGAAACACCAACAAATTCACAAAAAATTAAAGAATTTATTAAAACTGCCAAGATACAAAGTACACCACCAAATTACAATATACTATCCCTTATTACACGGGAGGAGCTTTGGGAAACAATTTGTGGTGCACCACATAGGAAATGCCCAGGGCCTGATGGGATACCCTACAAATTTTATAAAAAATATTTTTAACAAATCGCCCCCTCCTATTGGCGTCTATGAACCAGAGCTTGTTAGAAACATGCCTATTACCAGGAGGTCTTGAAACCTGTGTTATAACCTTATATAAAAAGGGTGACAAGTTGGACCTGGCCAACTGGTGCCCAATTGCACTCTCCAATACTGACACAAAAATTCTAACAAAAGTTTTAGCAGCCAGATTAGGCGCAATTGCCTCTGATGTCCTGTCACCCAACCAGTTTGGGTTTATACCAGGGCGTTCAATCTGGAACAATATTCACCCTGTTGCAAATAATTTTCCAATCCAAAGCAACTGGTGCCCTGGTCTTCTTGGATCAGGAAAAGGCGTATGACCGTGTTAGCTGGCCATACCTAAAATAATGTCTACATGCCTTCAAACTCCCACCAAGATTCATAAAATGGGCGATGCTCCTAACAAAATCTGCAACCATGGCTGTATGTGGCCCTGGATTCCTAACAAATAAGATTAAACCACACAGAGGGCTCAAACAAGGGGATCCTCTCAGCCCACTGATATACAATTTCAGCTTTGACCCACTCCTCCGAGTAACTGACTCACGTCTCATGGGGATAATAGCACAAGGACAATCAACATTCAAGATACTGGCCTTTGCAGATAACTGTGTAGCAGGTATAACAAACAATGAAGATGCCCAACAGCTGGAACGCACTCTAGAGGAATACGCCAAGGTGAGCAATGCATTGCTCAACAAAAGGAAGACAGAAATCATCCTCTTAGGCAAATATAAAAACAATTGGGACACAACATCAGAACCTCTTACCAACACTCAAAGAAAAAACCCAATCATTTTACCCTTTGCAACACCTCCCACCAACACTCCTGTCTGACACCTTGGAATCTGGCTAGAATCAGGGGGATATGCTAATGAGACAATAGAAAGTAACCTGTTACAACGGGTATCCAAACGCATAGCCTCCCTCAAGGAGAGAACCCCAGGACTAACAGGATGAGTTACAGTTGCTAACTCGCTCATCCTCCCAATACTGTGGTATCAGGCCCATGAAATAGCCTTCTCACCTACCTTTATAACCTCAATTTGCGCGCTTATCCAGGGCTGGCTGTGGTCTGGCTCTCACCCTCCTACACAGATGGAAACACTATTTGGCCCATGCTCAAGCGGAGGCATGGGACTAATAGATTTTGAGAGCCACGCCAATCACATCCTAGGTACCTGGATAAAGGAAATCCTTGCTCCAGACCTCTCACAACAACACTGGTCCAGAGCAGCAAGGACTAACTTTGCACAGGCGCTCAAATTAACCAACCCACATAGTCCACCCAGACTACTTTCATACCTTGCCAAACATCCTACTGCAACGGGTCCACATGGAACCTCCCTCATTTCAAACATATCCTCCAAACTATCCGCCGTATGGGATGGACCATAGAAAACATGGGTACTATACAGGGAAGGGGACAACCCAGTCCCCAATTCAAATTAAGAAACCCAGAAAACCACCCCCAGAGGGATATGCTCGCAACAACCCCAAACATAGCTAGGATAGAATACCTAGATATGTTGGACATTCCCTATGATTTAACCATATAGAAAGCAATGTGGAAAATGACACACCACCCACTCCTACAGCCAAGGATAAGAGCAAGCACCTGGCGCTGTCTGAGAAGGACCTATAGGATGGCGGACCACTCCAACTCCCTCCACAAAACATGTGCAGTATGTAGAGGGGAGGGATCCCTACATCACCGCCTAGAAACATGCCCCCCAACTAAAGCTATATGGCTGGAAGTTGCACGCCTGCTCAAGTTTCAAAATGAACAGGAATTCTCGATATCAAAGAGCATCTTTGCGCTCCAGATTGAGTCACCAATCCCATCTACCCTCCGCTCCCTAATAGTACCCATTGCAATGTGAACTATACACACAATTGCATTAGATGCGTTCAAGGGCACGGTCCCAACCATTTATGGAATTATCAACAGATTCCATGTCCACTTACTAGAGCACTTCCAAGCCTAGCTCTATGGCTATATGAGACCAAGACAAAAAGTGCTCATAGAATCATGTTCCCACTCTGGTTCCTCCACACAGAACCTTTCCTTCACACCTGCTCCATAGTAGGGGAAACCCCCTCAGAGTAGCGCACCAACCCCCACACCTAGCAGTCCCGCTGGCAACAGGGTAACTTGAGTACCCTGGGGTGCCCAATTTTTTATATTTGTTAGTTATTCTCTTAGTTTTACGTATATTTGGTAATGTCCATCCCCTGGTCAGCTTACCTCAGTTATATAAATATTTTACCACCTCAGTTTGGCCCTTGAACTGATACAACTGAAGCCTTTTCTTAGGTTTATTAGTGGCAAAATACTATCAAAATTGGGAGGATTTCAGTGACAAAAATTGTGATAAAAACATGCAAAATTATCCTAGGATCTTCTTGATTTGAGTTTCATCATACTGCTGACAAAACACACTTTATGTGAAATTCTTGCATCGATTGAGGTAGATGATATACCCCTAATTGGGACATCAGCAGGCCTCTTCCTCAATAGCACTAGGTAACCCCTTTTGGGCAGTCCACGCAAGTGCCATTGTGCTGATTATGTGGATCAACATACAATTTTTTGCCCTAGGGCAGAAAACTGATTACATTATTTGTTCATTTAATTGTCCATGAGACTTTAAACATAACTTTGGGACATCCCCAAATTATTTTGTATACAAATTTCTTAATAATAGTTCTGATTAATTGAGGCTAGTTACCAAGTATTGGGGAAGAGATAATTGGCCCAACTGTGCAAATGTATTTGGCCTGAGCTGCTGATAGAATATTTTAATTAAATTGACATTGTGTTGATCAATCTGGCTGAGTAGTTGCAGAGAATATTAACTTAAATGTGCAGGGATATTCAGCACAATCTTTAGTAATATAATTAAATCCACATAGTAATAATCAGCCTGAGCCATGTTATTGTACTAGGTTTTAACTAGATTATTATTTCAAGCATCAGGTGGGAAAATTGTCCCAATCTGTATATTGTTGAAGGGTTTATTTTCAAGTCAATCACAGAATTTGATAACAACAACAACAACAATGATAATAATAATAATAATGGCCTAAAGACCCTGGTCAATTCTTAGTGGAACCCCTCAATTTTGGTAACACTTTCATTAATACCTCTTGGGCAGATAGCAAAAGTTTGAAAAGTTGGATTATACTAACTATGCAGTAGAATCAGGGGAGTTTAATTGAGGTTCCTCTTCATTCCATTAACAACCTAGTAAAGCCATCTACATTGGGACCACCCTCTTTTATAGCTTTAAAGGGAATTCCCACAAGTATAAAAATTCTCCCACATGATGATTGGATCATATATATCATATTCTTGCCAAAAAGACTGATCCTACTGGCAATCAACTCTCCATCAGCCATTCTGCAAAAGTGAGGTGAGTTTCTAAGCTACAATAGGTCTAATAACCATATTACCTAATTTTGACCTTACTAAGCTATTCTGAACATTATCATTGAATTTCCTTCAGCTCTCAATACAGTTTAAATACTGAGTGGTAGATATTGAGAAGGATCACTTTTTATTTTCTTGCCCTGCAACCAATAAAAAACCTTTTAAAAACTAATTCTTTACTTTATTTAAAAAGTATTAGTATTAGTTTACAATTGCTTTGTGGAAATCTAGCTGTTATCAGCACCAGAGAGCATAAAACTTGCTGGATTCCTACAAAGTGGTGCTCAAAATAGGGGTCCTCTTCACCACACAATTTTTATCACCAAAATGGAGAGTGCACCTGCTGAAAGTGTTACTAGCTGGGTAAAAAATGGAGAAGGGGCAGAAGATGATGATATGGATAGCCCCTAACCTTATCATTTGAAGGAGAGCAGTTTGAATGAATCCTGATACCAGAGTCTTACCACCTTACCTGGCCTGCAGCTGAAGTAGTGAGTGACCTAACTTACAGCATATTATACTAAATAATATTTTATTTTATTTAACTGAGGCAAGCCAACCAGGGGATGTACAAGACTGAGTTCCAAGGACAAACTTATAATAAAGTAAAATTTGACAAACAGAAAGAAATTAGTGTATTACTCAAACCAAATTAAAAAGTAGTAAAAACTAAAATGATCTAATCAGGTTGGATGTGGTAAACCACTATGCATCCATGGTGGGGGTGAGTGGGGATTGGGAGGCTCATCTTCCTCCTCTGTGTTGGACAGTTTATGGCAGAGCGCTGAGAGCACAGACATGGGTGCATCCTCAAAATGGGGGGTTGAGGTAGCAGAGTGACTCTTGAAGCTCAAATTTAGCTATGAGGAGGGTTGCAATATATTCAGATAGGGCTTTCTCAGACTAGAGGCAAACTTTGGGTAGAGTATTGAAGATGGTGATGTTTTGCTGATAGTGCAGGTCTTGGAGCCAAATTTTGTGACCATCACAACCTTTTGTATAGCTTTGTTGGCAACTTGGTGGAATTGGAGGAATTTATTTATAAACTTGTTGCATTGGGGGAAGGACAGGGGCGGGTATCCCCTTGGCCAAGGCTGCAACTGATTTTGATACAGCCTTTTGGAGGGGGTGACAATCAGATAGGTAACAGCCTCTTTGGTGAGTTGGTGGTCACATTAGAATTCATCAGCATCAGAGTGTAGAGCATAGTGCCAAATTAGAAATTGAGCTGCATATTCTGCATTTAGGTACATTTTGGAGCCTGGGGCCTCAACCAAGTTAGATATGGGATTTTCCAAATCAACAACTTCCTCAAAATAATTCCAAATTTTTTTGTTGAAAACAATAGGTTGGTCAGCATATGGGTAGATTGGGTTGGGTGGCTGGGTGGGTTTTTTAATTTACTGGGGCCCATGCTGGCTCCTAATTAGTTGGAGTGGGGGTGAGGGTTTGACATGTAGGTTCCTTATTGGCTGAATCAGTGGTAGTTGCATATATCATTTTGGGTGGAGGGGGATGGAGGATTGTGCCCCATTTGAAAAAGCTTTTATGTCAGCAATGGGAGCATCATGGAGGTGTTGAGCGTGTGGGCTTTAGCTCAGGTTATGGTGGGGAAGCACCACTTTGAGTGGTCTAGGTCAAAACAAATGGGGCAGATTGTGCACCCTTTGTCTACTCTAGCCCAGAAAAGGTGGTTGGGGGCAGAGTGTAAGTCCTGGGGAACGTTCTCTGGGTGTCAATTGGGCCATTTTCCCATTTCTGAGCAAGAAGGCACTGAAGAGGATGGCAGTACCCCTCATTACTCAGGGCGATCTCACTCACGTGGTAGATGAGCACTGGGTAACAGCCCTCCCGCTTTGGATACCGCTCCCAGTACCCACACTCTCCTTGGAAGAACTTCTATGAGGAATCAGTGAAATCTGCATTGAGATTACTGAAATGAAATTGATTGTAACCAATTCAAGTGGCAATCAGCCCAATGCTTGGATTTCAAATGGTCAAAAAGGTATGAAGACCAATCTATCAGCTGGAATGCCCAATGGTTGTGATTCAGTTAACATGATGATCAGAAAAAAATCCCCCTCCCAAATCTGTTGGGCATCACCCCCGAGGGGCAGATAATAGCATTGGACACCATTGATGAGGGTTCAAAGCTTCCTGCTGGCAAATTGGGTGTTGCACCTGACACAATGCCACTGACCAAACAAATGGGCTAGCAACCAAGCATGGTAGGGTTGGGCGTCCTAAACACGTTCACAACCAAATGGGCCCACCCCTATGTGGGGTGGCCTTGGGGATTCCCACCACTCATTGGGCCAAACACCATCGTGCCAACCATCAGAAACATAGCCAAGCCTTGGTTCAGACGTTTGAGGTCAAACTGACAGTGACTTGGCCCGCCGCCAAATTTTTTGATGTCAGTTCCCAGGGAACTAGCCTGCCCATTCCCAAATAATTTGCCAGTTAGGTCAAATTTGTGGGACCCAATCCTGGCTTGTTTTCCCCTAAATTGACTACTATTTAATCAGTCACATTGCACTGAGAAAATTGTTGGCTGATTTTTCTTCTTTAAATTTTCCAATAAAAAACCTTCCCCAAAATTTAGTTTTTATATGTTGAGAATTAAGCCGCCTTTTCCGCTGACACTCTCATACCCTCAGGGTTAACAGCTGTGGTTGTCTGATATTTTATTTTATGCCTGTATACAATTCTGGCTCATCAGCAGATATTGGTGGAACTCCTTTTTAGTTCCATATTTGTCATATTAACAGCAGTGCCTTAGGCATTCTGGTTTGCTGTTCAGGTGCTCTGGCATCTGGGTAGCAGGCTAGTCTAACTCTTACTTGCTGTTTGCCTGACACAGAGTGGACAACTGTGCAAGAGGGAATCAAAATAGAAATTTTAGTTGATATTATGTGTACAGTTGCAAAAGTGCAAGGGACTGAAAGACAGTTGGCTCCAATAGGAACCATAAATTGTATAATGGGGTTAGCACCATATACTGACAATCTAGCTATTAGTTCATTATATAAAGTATCAGGGTGGGAGGTGGGTGGGGATGCCTGCAAATTGAACCAATAGAGTGGTGTTATCAGGCAACCAAATGTGAGTGGTTGGTATGGGGTTCCCTGGAACTCCAGAGGAACGTTGAACTAGATTGCAGCATTGGCTTTACAGGTGAAGATGAGGCCAAAGTACCCCTTGTAGGGGCGGAAGTTAATAAAGCCTGCAGGCTGCATAAGCGCCTGAGATAATTCTATAATTTTTTGTCATTGTAGGGAAACAAGTTGCCATATTCAACACAGAGAACAAATTGCATCTTGCTTCAGGGGAGCACAATGGAGCTACAAGGTACTGCTTGGGAACGCACAATGTGGAGAGCGAGATCCTTGGGGAGAACGTATTGACCTGAGGCATTGGGGGGCTGATAAACCTAGTTCAAAAGCGTTTTCCCAAAGGTGGAAAATGCTAGGGGAGATTTGATGCTGTCCCATTTTGGAGCAGCGGGAGGTAGGACTGAAAACATAGGGGTTTTTCCATGTATCAGTTTTTTAGATTTGTTTAGTTTGCTGTACTTTTTAAATTTGCTCAAAAGTGATATCAAATGGAAAGAAAAGCAAACCCTAGAAATATTGCTTTACAAGAAAGAGGTTCTTCTGTAGAGGACCGTCTAATGCACCTCTATGAGACTTATATCCTTCCTGATGCCTATAGACAGCTTACCAATTTGACTACCTATGTCCACAAATTTTCCCATCCTGCATTGGTTCACATAATACAATTATTAGCAACCCATCATAAAGAGCTGCACTGACATCTGACAAACCATGATGCTCTAAGATTAGCTTATGATAAATTATACCAACTGACCTTTGAACATATTGGAACAGCTATATCTGATGTGGAGGCAAACTGCAAATTCATCATTCAGCTGCATGAGCGTCTCACCACAATGAATACTGTGTGCAGTAAAGTATGTAGTGGATGCTATAAATATCTTTGGTGATGAGTTAAATGCATCCGCCGCTAGCACCTGCTCTCTACTTGAGGAGTTTTCTAAGGAACTTGAAAAGCATAAAGATTAAACTCATCGCAACCCCTTGGCGCACACATCCACCCCTCAATCTGGGAATTGACAATGTGTGACGGTGGTGGAGCAGCAACTAGCCCAAGCCTTGTTATGCGGAGATAGACTTGAGTGGCGCCTGTTGCAAGAAACTTCTAGGGCTACTCCCTCTCTAGAGGTTAAGGATGCTCAACTGGAAAAGGAGCTATCCCTTAAAGCTTTTCTTGAGAATACCAAATATTTAGTCTGGCGGGTTAGAAAATGTGACAAAAAGATCAAGAAGTCAAAACCTCTCTTGAAGGGCCCACACTGTTGAAGGATGTACATAGTCAATTGATGCAGGTTGAGTGTAGCTATTAATGGATTAAGGATGATGTACATTTGCAAGGCTCTCACCTATGTGACAATGAAGGGTGTAAGCAGATGAAAGAGGAGCTCAAAAAACGCGTGGGGGTGGTGGAAGTTGATCAACAAAACCTAAGCTCTCTTATGTCACAACTCCATTATAAAGTCAAGGCACTGGAGAGTCATATTAAAGAGCCTGAAACTTACAAGCTGCTGATGGAAGCCTGATGAGATTTATGTGAATCAGCCTCCTATAAGCCCATCACTGACATGAAAACCAGGATTGAAGCTATCCAAGATTAGCTTGATTGACTCTCTCACCGCTTTGATAAGTTAGACCTTTAATTGGAAACCATGGGGACAGATGCTCCTGCCATTCATATCCTCTCTAGAGGTGACCATGTTTCATTTAAACCAACTTGTAAGGACGAGTTTATCCCTGGAGAGGGTAGCATCATTTAATTTTATATTTCTATAAAGCTACTAGGAAGGGCGACTGACCATTAGAAGGTCAAACATATCTTCTCTTGTTTGAGTCACTTGGCTCAGGAGGTGATGGTGCCTCATATGGATGCTCTTAACACCTGGTTCAAGGTTAAGGAGGAGTTCATTGACGAGTTTAAATCAAAACAAAGTTTAAATATGAAGAAGAAAACGTTCAAGTGCATTGGCATAAGAAAAGGAGAGTCAGTGGTTGCCTTTGCGGAATGCTTTTATATTGAAGCGCAGAAGTTGTTAATTTCTAACATGTTGAACTGGGACGACGCTGTTACCGCTATCTTGACTGGGATGGCGTCTCACCCTCCTTTAGCAAAGCCCATCACTTCAGTCAAACGCTATTTCTGCAACGTTCATAATACAAAAGATGCTCTGCTAAATGTCACTGTCTTCCACAAGCTTGAAGTTTCTTGTGGAATATTGTCCAAACCCCGCGTTCTAACCATTGAGGATCAAAGTCCCAGGCCCCAGGTCCTGGCTATTAAAGAAAAAAGGAGACCCTTCAGGTTATGGGCCCTGAGGAGCAAAAACAAAAAGCCAAGTGGTCTTAATGTCCCCATTGTGCTTACTGAAACAAGATTTGGCACTATGAGACTGTGTTCTGGAAAAAGAAAGCTGACCTTGAGGATCAGGAGCAGGGAAAAGAGATGTCAGTGTAGGGATAGGCACATCTATTGCTGATGATTTTCATGTGCCTGGCTCCATTATCTCAACTGCTTAATTACCCCTTGTTGAATATACCCCCAGGGATGAATCTGAATAGGGTTATTAGGATGTTGGTTACTATGTATCAAGAGTACCCGCTGAAGTGGAGGTTTCTGATAGTTTGAACGCTTAAGGAGTAGATGAGCCCACCATACCTGAAGATGCGTACCTCAATTAAGTTTTATGATGTCATGTGGTTATTGACACCACCAGTAACGCGGATCAGCTCCTATCTGGCTTAGTTCACCCTCTCCAGCGAGGTCAGACCATGAAGTCCATCCAGGAGAGTTGCCCTGAGACTGCTCAAAAACTAACCTCCACCTTCTGGCACAAGGAGTTCTTAGCTCTGTCACCAAACTTTGGAGGAACACTCAAAAAGGTGGAAGTAGTTATTGAAAAAGTATGGGTGATAGCCATTCTGGATACTGTCTCCTCAATGAATGTAATCTACTCAAAGCTGATAAAAAAGATCACACTTGCGCCTGACTTGGAGTCTAATTAAGAGTATGGAACCGCAGGCTAAACAACACCTGTGCCATTGGGCATACTCCTTGTCAGTGCTACGGTTCTCTGAACTGGTGCTGAGGTTCATAGGTAGCTTGAAGCTGGAAAATTTGGAAAGAACACCGAGAAGGAAACGAAAAAATGGGTTAGAATACTGAATACTTTATTAAAGAAAAAAGATATTGATATTTATAGGGTGCATTGGGACTCAGTGCCTCTGGGATTATTGGGGCCTCATCTGTTCAGGATCTTTACTGATCTTCCAGAATGGCCTCATCATGGGCATCCTCAGTGGATTGTGTCACTCACCTGACCAAATGGGTGGAAACACCGCCCCACATGACTCAGGAATAGGGGAGGAGGATCCTGAAATTAGTTTATCTTGGTTAGGTTTGATGACTGATTCAGCATGGCCTGATTTGGAAGTGGGGAATTCAATTCAATTGTTATATCAAATTTTGACACCCCTCCCTTACCATTTAAATTGGGAAGCTCATCCTATTGCCCCTCAGTAGCTTGGACAACAACAACTATGATATGGTCAATGGTACCCAGTCTATGATCAAGTACAAGGGATTTATCAGCATGAAGCAAGGTTTTCTCTAGTTACTCATATATGAAGTCCCTTTAATATTATCCAATAAAGACCCCAGCAAGAACAAATATTTTTTTCTTATTGAGTACCCGTTTTCTGCATTAACTTTACATTATACTACCTCAGGGCAAGATACAAAAAAATTGCCCAATTCAGTGGATGCTAAGGACAGTCTTCCTTTTTATGCTACAGATGTGGTAGTGAATAAGCAGGGTGAACACTGAGTGGTTGACACAAAGATCACGCTCCAAATCCCACACCACTGCTTGTTGCACCTCATAAGTAATAAGGGCGTTAGCCCCTTGGAGCCTCGGGTATTGCCTGAAATACTAGATATAGCCTACCAGAGGCCTATTACTCTTCTGTTGGGGAACCTCACTTTCAAGGACCTCATTGTAAGAAAACATCAGGAGATTGGCAGAGGCTTATTAGTCCCTTTGGAGGACATTAACAAATTCACTTCATTGGCTCTATATTGGATATGGGCCTACCAACGGATAACCTGTTATGTACCTTACCCAATGTCCATATCTCAGATGAGCTGACCAGATGAACTTGACAAAGTTCAAAATTTATTGGAAGGATTTAGTGACATATTCTCCAAATCAGATAATGACTATGGCCATATGAAGGACTGGAGTTACTCCATTAATGTAGGTGATGCCCATAATATTTGGTCAAAACTTTACCACAAGTCAAAGGTTGAAGAACAGCAGAGGAGGACTGAGCTCAAGCAGTTACTAAACGTGGGGGCTGCTAGTAAATTCACAAAAACCTTGGTCTTACCCTTTTTGCTCATCAAAAAGAATAATGGATGTTATCAGATAGTCATGGACTACTGCAAATTTATTAACCTCATGAAAAAGGATAGGTATTCTACCCCACATTGATGATGCCCTGGCATAAATCTCTGGATCTAACTTTTTCTCCGCAATGTATATGGCTAGCAGCTATTGGCAAATGGACCTTTCCCCTGAAGACCAGAAAAATGTGAACTTGTTTGTAGTGAGGGTCTCTTCCAACCCACCCAATTACCTTAAGGTTTGTGCAATGCACCTGCAACCTTCCAGTGTGCTATGGATCACATCTTGCAAAATTAAAGTTAAGTTGCGTCATCATCTATCTTGATGACATCACAGTGTTCTCAAAACCCTTTAATGAACATCTTGATTACCTGAATGAGGTGTTCCTACGCTTATGTGAGTCAAAATATCATGTTAAAACCCTCAAAGTGCACCTTCTTTAAAGTAAATTGGATTTACTTGAACACTCTATTTCATAAAATGAAATCCAACCCATACAAGATAAGATCAAATCAATCTGAAAAATGGCTCCCCCTAATAATTTTAGTAATATTCAGGTTTTTCTAGGAATGGTGTATTATTATCAGTTCATCTCTAAGTTTACCCAACTCAGTGAACCCTCGTCTGTCTACAGACTAAGAACACCCCTTTCCATTAAGCTCTAAACAGAATGCCGCTTTTGAGATGCTGAAGCAACTGCTATAACAACGTCCTATCCTGAGGCACCCCAGCTATGAAAAAACCATCTATCTTGTTTACCAATGCCTCGGACTATATCATTGGAGCCATCTTAGCCCAACTGGGTGAAAATGGTGTATATAATCTTCATCTTATTTCATTAAGATGCTATCAAAAGCAGAACCCAACTTCAGCATAATGGAGAAGAATTACCTTGCTGTTTTGTTAGCTGTGAAGAACTACTGCCCTTTCCCGTATGAGACTACTTTCACTGCAGTTATGGACCACACTTCTTTGAAATAATTACAGAACATAAAGGATCCTACTGGACAGTTAGCACTCTGGGCTCTAAAGATCAAGCCTTATGACATTAAGATTGAACAACATTCTGGAACCTGTCACATGAATGTTGATGGGTTAAATCAGCTGCTAGTCCTTCACTTGGATAATAGTGAGGTGAAGAAGTTATATTACCTCTTAATGACCCTCAATGACTGGGAAGATGAGGATGAGCCTGTCCAGAAAAAGTTACCTGGGACTCCTGCAACACCAAAGTGGAGAGTGGACATTATATAAACAGGTGGGGGCAAAGTGGCTGACTTACCTTCAGCCCTCAAAACGTGTACCAGTTATCCTACAAGCTCACTCCACCCTAGGTCATGAAGGGCAAAGAAAATATCTGAATGGATTAGGGATTGGTATTATTGGTAAGGAATTATGGAAAATATTGTCAGAGTCTTGGAAGACTGCCTCACATGTAAGAAGCAATCCAGTTTTAAGGCTAGGTATCAGTATCAACCAACTACCCTCAACAACCATTCCACACCATCAGCCTAGACATAGTAGGTCCCCTCCCTCAGACTACTGTTGGAAACAAATTTATCATAGTAGACATTGACCACTTTATTAAGTAGGTTGAAAACGTGGCTCTCCCTACACAAACAGCCAAGGCCACAGCCACGTTTTACATCAAAATGTTTTTGCTCATCATGGCTGTCCCCAAGTACTACTCTGCAACAATGGTAACAAATTCACCTCCAGAGCAGTCAAAAGCCTGGCTACTTTCATGGGAGCCCAGTAACTTTTCCTCAGATCCATAAAATCCATCTACTAACGGGACTTTGGAGAGAGCAAATGAAACCTTGGTCTCCATTTTACAAAAAATGGTTTCTTTTGATCCACTTCACTGGGATCAATTCCTCCCCAGTATTCTTATAGCATACCAGATTAGTTATCACCAAATCCTTAGAATTTCCCCATTCTGTGTCATGTATGGTGAGAACCTAGAATAACTTCTTTCTTAGCTAAAAATGTTTTTTCTCTAGAGTTAAGAAATCTGAGAAAGCTATGAGAAAATTGGCTCAGCGCATCATCCAGCAGGTTTAATCTGAGGCTATGATTAATCTAGCTAAAACGGTGAATAAAGAAGGTCAGGCTGCCAATGAGCTCTGAACTCCCCTACCTTCCTTCCAAGTGTCTGGCATAGTTCTTTATTATATAATGAATCACTCCTAGAAGTGGTAAGCTTGGGTCAAATTAAAAAGGTCCTTCAGTCATCACCTATTAGAGAGGTGCTGAGTATTCTATCAAATCCTTGGCTATAGGGATTATCATAAACTGGGTACATAGCCACTTCCTATGTCCCTATTCTCCTTTCAACATTCTTGGGGGGTGATGGCAAACATTTGCCCTCTCAGCTTTAATAGAAGAATGTTTTGGATGACAATAGGCGAAAAGGGGTATTGTTAGAAATATACTAGTCGAATATGGGTGTCAGATTCTGGTGGTTGACTCAAAAATAAACCCTTCAAAAAACCATCAGATCAGGCCAATTTTCCTCCCAATGCTCGAGCTAATACCCTAATTCTCACCTCAAAGTCAATTGCAACTACACGGCTTGGGCCAAATATCTCAACTTCAATTCAATCAAGTACTTTATCAAGAAACTTGGGATGAATACGCTCACATATTATGGCCAATTTCATTGCATCAAATCTCAGCAATTAGTCCCAATTATTAGGAACAATATTAAACATCTAGTATGCAAAATCATTTAGGACTGACCTAAAGTTAACGTTTAAAAGTACCATGGACAATCATATGAATGATAACGTAATCAATTTCCCACCCTAGGGCGAAATTCTTATGCTGATCCACATAATAAGCATGATAGCACTTGCACATGGATCGCCCAAAAGGGAGTACCTAGTGCTATCGAGAGAGAGGCCTGCTGAAGTCCCAATTATGGGTACATCATCTACTTCAATCGATGCAAGATTTCACATAAAGTGTGTTTTGTCAGCAGCATGATGAAACTCAAATCAAGAGGATTATAGGATATTTTGCATGATTTTATCACGGTTTTTGTTCCCAAAATCCTCCTGATTTTGAGAGTATTTTGCCATCAATAAACCTAAGAATAGGTCTCAATCATATCAGTTCAAGGGCTGAACTGAGGTGGTAAAATGTCTGTTAGGATTTTGTACTCAAATGTGGCCAGGAGATGCCCTAGAGGTATAAACACAGGAGCCTGTCCTAATGACTGATTATCAAATAAATATCATATAATAAAAGATATTTTATTTTATCCTTTTCCTGCTTTTAGCAGAGTCTTTCCTTTGGAGAAGTGTCAACAAGCTGAAGGCACAGCTTGTATTAAAATCTGCCTCAGAAGAAGTTCCTGATTACATTGGGAAAATTATTCCTGAAATCTACCAGAAGACTTGGGGCTATTTTAATAGGCCTAGTGAGCTTCTTAACAGTAAATATACCACAAGCCACTGGCAATATCAAGGATCATCCAGCTGAACTTTGTCCCAATTAAGCATGCAGGATACCAATTATCAAGAAAGCGATTCTCAGAACATCACAACTGGTGCTCACTTAAAACTGGTGACACTCTCCAAAATGGATTCCTATAACCAATTCCTGGAAGATTTGACTAGATGATAAAGTGACAATGAGATGGAAACTAGCGACAATGAAATCTTAAATTATTTTAATACCAGCAGCTGAGGCTCTGAAGTGGGTACCTCCTATTCTCTAGATCTTATCACAGTGGGGGAGCTCATGCAGATACAACCAGCCCGATTGATCTTACATCTGCAAGTGAAAAAGCTATGCTGGAAGCCCTATATTAGGTTTTGGGATTAAAACTTTACAAATTGATCCCTCTTTTGGCCTGTTATACTACCTTAAGGATCAGACGCTCAAGATAAAGATATATATAAAGTACTGCAATGCAACCATGGCATCTCTTGCCAAATGTATCACGGACAGTTAAGCATCTAATGAATATCTGGTTAAATTTTATTTATTTGGGGAAGGTCGACCAGGGGACAAGCACTTCTGATATAGTGAGGGAACTAATGAAAATTTGACAATTAAAGACACCCCAGAGGGTTTAAGGCCCCTCTTATTGTCTCCAGGATCACCAAGTTTAGGACGGTAGGGAAGGAGAGCTATGCTGGCTTATTATTGGATGCAGCATGTGTGAAGGAAAGGATCAACCTTTGGGAACCATATGGGGAACCATGTGTTGATTGTCCTTCTGTTATGGGGGGTCATGTGTCCAAACAGCCATGCTCAAAAATGTTCCAATATATGGCTGTGGAAGCGATGGATGGCTTCTTGGATTGTGGGCGCTGCTCCTGTGAACGATTTCAGTACCATTGTGTGTATCTTCCTAGGGCTATTGCTACTATTAACGCCCTGAGAGATGGGTGGATAGGAGAGTCCATGTTTAAAGCAAACATGTTTTTTGCTAGGCTGAATGGTTGTCCATTTTCTTGGCGGAATAGGCGCATGGCCTCTTTCCATACAGCCACTGATGTTGGGCATTGTTCTAAACGGTGGGCTAGGCTTCCATAATGACCACATATTGCACATGAGGTGTAAGTGGCATTTGACCGTTCAGCTGTGCAGTATACTCTCCTCATGCACTTCCATACATATGCTCTTATCCTGGGTTGGAGTAGAGGGTGATGTGTGTATCTCCATACTCTTCTTTGAGTCTCCAGGTTGTAGAGTATGTCCATATGGTCCAGGCAATCTATCCTGGCTATGGTACTTGTGATTTTGCTTATTATATTGTCTGTGACTATTTGGGAATTGATTTACTGTCTATGTGATAGCCTTGGGAGTCCTCAGTGACTGGTTTGGCCATTTATGTGGATCCACCATGTCGCTCTTCTCATGGCTAGGAGTATTTTTTTGAAATGTGCAGGAGTTCCATGTGGGCCTGCAGCTGTAGGAAGGGATTCCAGATACTTTATTAATGTGTTCAGGTGATCAGGGTTTCTTAATTGAAGTGCATGTGTGAAGTTATATCTTGCTGTTCTGGCCCAATGTGTATCTGGAAGATCTGGGCTAGTCACCTGAGCTATTGAGGATCCTAGTATATGTGTCGCTTGCTCTACTTAAATATTAATCCACCTACCTCCATTCCTTCTAGAGCCAAATAGGGTTTTGAGGCGTACAAGGGGGCTGTGGTTGGACCAGAGCCATCCTTGTAATAAGGCGTGGATTTTATTGAAGAATGAAGGTGAGAAAGAAATTTCATGGGCTGTGAACCATATGATTGATAGAATCATAGAGTTGGCTACCATGACCCTTCCTGTTAGACCTGTTTGGTGTCCATGCAAGGAGGCAATGCGTTTTTCTATTTTGTCTAGAAGTTGATTTTTCATCATGGAGTTGGCGTGACCTCCTGCTTCCAACCATACTCCCAAGTGACAAACAGGACCAGCTGTTGGCTTGGTGGTGAATGGAAGTTTCAGTGAGGTCATTGCTAATTTTCGCCTCCTATGTCTGGTGGGGAGTCTTGATGTTGTGTAGTTTGTTGACCCTGGGTAGATGGCATCAACTGGTTCTGATATTTCCCAAGGATTATAATTTTCGTTTTATCAGTGTTAAGTGAAACATTACTTATGGCTAAATAGTCTTATATTATCTTCTCAATTCTGCAAGCGTCCTTATTGTTGGATATTACCACCACACAGTCATCAGCGAAGACCATTATTTTGACTCGCGCGCGCGCGCGCGCGCGCGCGCGCGCGCGCGCGCGCGCGCGCGCGCGCGCGCGCGCGCGCGCGCGCGCGCGCGCGCTGTGGTTGGCCCTTGACATTAATTCCTTTGAGAAGTGTGTTTTTATCATGGATTAGAAGATCCAAGCTAAAATTGTAAAGTAGAGGGCTTAAGGGACTCCTTGTTTGAGTCCTCTTTGTGGGATGACTGGGTTAGTTAACAAGCCTGATTCACGCACAGCCATGGTAGCAGACTCTGTGAAAAACATTACCCAGTTTATGAATCTATTTGGGAGCTTGAATTTTTGAAGGCAGGCCCTAAGATAGGTCCAGTTCACCCTGTCATATGCCTTTTGTTGGTCTAAAAAGACAAATGCTCCAGAGGTTTTGGATTGGCAGACATTTGCAACTGTGTGTATGTTGTCCCATAAGGATCTTCTTGGAACAAATCCATATTGTGATGGAGATATTGCATCAGTTGCAATTTCTCCTAGTAGTTTGGCCATAATTTTTGTGAAAATTTTTGTATCTGTGTTGGTTAGGAAAATTGGGCGCCAGTTGGAGAGGTCTAATCCGTCTCCTTTCTATAATAAAGTGACCGTGTAGGCTTCTTTTCCCTCCAGGTAAGAGGCATGTTAACATAATACACTTGATCATTGAAGCTAGAAGAATGTTAGAAACGTTAGTAAGATATATTATGTAAAATTCATAGGGAATCCCATTAGGTTCAGGGAATTTCCCTCTTGGTGCACCATGTACTACTTCCCATAAGTCCTCATGCAATATTAAGTTGATTAAAATGTTATTTTGGGTCACAGTGTCAATTTGTGCACTTGTAAGGAATTTTTCAATTTTTTCTGGTATGACTGGCTCAGATTTATACAATTTTATATAAAACCTGTGCACTTTGGTCGCAACATCTTTGGGTGTTTCTATTATGGATTTGTCCAGTCAATGGACCTGTGTGCAAGCTATCATATTTTTCTGGTTGTGGAAATGGTGGAAAAAGTAGCTCGAGCAAGTTTCTCCATCTTTTATGTTTTTGCCTTTATATTGAACTCCAACTTGGTGTTGGTGTTTGCAGATCAAGGTAATCTTAGCTGAGAAGAAACCTCCGCCCATTTGTAACCCCATCCAGGGCTGTATCCCATGCTTGGTATGTTGTTTTCTAGATGGTCAATTTCAGCCAAGGTGTGTTTGATAATAGCTGAAACTTTCCTGTGTCTTCTGGACAATGTATGTCTAATTTGTTGGGTTGTTGATTTTTTGAAGTTTTCCTAGGTGGTTAGTGGGTCCAAGCAAAAAGGTGCTAAAAAATTTTGGGTTGAGGATATTTCCTCCATTCAGGATTGAAATTCTGAGTCAGCTAAAATTTCTTGGCGTATTCTGCTTCATCTGGGTGCTTGGGTGCTTGGTTCCACCAGTTTGTAAGACATCAAAACAAGCTGATAGTTGGAAAATTTGATTTTTGTAATTTCAAATTTTTGAATTTGGTGCCAGAAAATTATTGGTGTAAGTATTAGGTTTATCCTTGACATAGAGACAAGTGTAGCATGTATACATGTGGGTGTGTAATGTTTTATAGCAGGGGTAGCCTTTTTGGTAGCAGATCATATAGTCCCAGGGTGGCCTTTAGTATACAGAGTTCCACTTACCCTTGTGGTATCTCCATTATGTATGGCCATCGGTCCATATATGGGTTAATCCAGAAGTTCATGTCTCCCATTATAAAAGTATTTGCTGGTAGCTTTAGTTGTTTTAGGGCTGTTAGAAATTCTCTTCAGTCATGTGCACCATTCAGGGCATACACACTGGCTATTGTGTGCACTTTGGTGTGCCATAAGAAGGTTACAGTGAGTATGCGGCCATCCAGGAACAAATTTTTTTGATAAATTTAAAGTTTTGGTTCGTGCATACTATCACGCCACAGTGTTGCAACCAAATTGATATTGTTGGGAGAAGCATTTTTTCCCATGCTTCCTCCTCTCCCTGTGGACAGTGGGTTTCCTGCACCGCCAGGATATCCACAGGTGGGTTTTGTAGGAGACTCAACTTCTTGGCTTGGGACATTAAGGCCTTGAGTCCCATTATGTTCAGCGTCCCTATCTCTACTGAGATGCCCAATGTGCCTCAGGAGCAGTTAGCAGGGCCCCCTGACCCTACTCCCTCGCTCACATTACTCTCCAATGCACCTCTGCTGCAGAGAGCATAACCATGAGTAGGAGTTGGGGTGTATTCTGCCCCTTTTGTTGCTGCCGTTTTCGCTCCTCTCTTGGCTTTGCTTGGTTTCAATTTATCATTACAGTGCAATTGTGTGCTCTTATTGGCCACATTATTTTCTTGCACATTCCATTGTTGATTTTCCTTCCCATTGGGTTAAATTCTGCAATTTTGGGGGGTGCGCTGAACCCCAGTTTAGCTGCATTCATTACCAAATCAGGTTCCACCAAATTTAATCTGGTCAGATTGAGTGTTTGGTTTTCCGCAGGATCTGATTGGTTCATTGACTTGAATTCATCCATGTCTTCCTGGATCTTCTCTGGCGATATGGATGATTCCACTGAGGCCTTTGCCTTGGCTGCAGCCAGCTTACAAGCTTGCTTGGCCAATTTTCATTCTTTTAGGGAAATTGGGTCAATTATTTTATATTGCTCATGTTCTCCCAAGTTGAAAGCTTGTGTAGTATCCATGATTTTGGCGTACTCTGAGTCATCTTCACCCATTTCCTCCCCACAAAATTCCATTTCTCTCAGGCCTTCTTTTATGGGGCAAGCGTGAATCTTGTGCCCAAAGGCCTGGCAGTGATTGCATATAGGGGGTGCGCTTTCCACTGTTGCGCAAAACATTTGGGATTTTTTCCCATCAGTGGTGAAGGATGATATGTGAAGGATTTTTGTAATATCCTCTACTATATCCTGGTTTAGGGATATAATTGCTATTACCTTCCCAGTGCTAATGGTCAGCATCAGCTGAAATCTTTGCATCTCAAATTGTTTGATTTCTCTATAGGCTTCCAAGCCTTCTTGGAGATGTCTTTCAACTACTGTGCGCGCCAGTATGGTTGGAAGATAATTGTTGGAGATACAACTAGGATAACCAAAAATACTTTTAGATTGAGATTCGATAGCTCAGTATAATAAGATGAAGAAATCTAAAACAAATGTTTCTGATTCTCAATTTGACCAAAGAAAGACTCTTTGGAGTTATTGACCTCATATGCTGGGTGAATCTAATCAACCCAAAGAAACTCAGTAATTTGAGATGGCCAAGCAATTTGAAATGACTAATCATTTCAAAGGGGCTAGGCCTCATTAAGAAGGTCAATCACATCTAACTAAAGCTCTATTAGATATGATCATCACAAATGTTATAATAATAATGATAATCAACAATATCAGTCCTCCGGTAGGAAAGATCTTACCTTGGGTGGATCAAGGAAATCCTCGCGAAGAACCACTAAATTTTCTCTATAAATATCTCTAGTTTTTAATGAAGTACCTTAATTATCATCTTGCATAGTTTAATTTTGGTCTATTTTCCTACAGAATTATGTATATTCAATTGGAATTATTTATTGCAAAGGAATTAATAACTTTGTTGCATTTAAGTTGATCTTTGCTAGAGCCACATAACTAATAATTTTGTAGCCTTCATAGCACCTGTTTATTGTAATTTCTCACAAAATTCCAATACTGGTGCTCCCTGCAAGGTATGCTTGCAAGGCTACCTGGTTGAACCATACTTTCACAACAATGAATTCATCTAGTGAAGCAAGTCCCTCTTCTGAAGAATCTATGAGTATCTCCTGATGGGTACACTCAAACTGGCAAGATTTGCCTTCAGCTAATATCAGCCATATTCAATTTCAAGCTTCTATGGACTTGGCCATTAAGGGCCCCGACCAAACTAATTATCAGATTCAAGCCGCTAATGTAGAGGAGACAGTCAAAGGCTTGATAAGAGGAGCTATCCAGCCATGTGCTCATCCTAATCGCAACCAAGCATCCAAAGTTTCTGACAATATGATGAGTTTATATAACTGAGCGGTATTACAAACTACCAAAGTTGGTGTGGCTAGAACTGAACAGTATCTCCAGCATTACGTACATCCCGCTATATACCATGTACTTCAGATCTTGGGGTTGCATCACCTCGAGAATCAGCACCAGTTGACTCTGGCACAACAATTTTACTCTCAACTATCCTCGTTCTATGAGACAGCATCTAATTTTGGATGGGATAATTGGGAAGCAATTCTCAATATTAGAAGAGAGGTCAACAAACTTCACAACTATTTGGTGAGAATTGACAATGACGTTGTAGCCTAAATTGGCCAAGAAATCTCACAACAGGTTAGTGATGTTGCTACCACCATCCAAAACTGAATCTCTACCCTCAAAGCTGAGATTACGAGACAGCTGGGAATATTGCAAGCCCAAAATGATGACCGCTTCAAGGAACTCAACGTGCTCCTCCAACAACTGATTCAAGTTGTGGACACAATTAGAGAAGGCGGATACATTTCTTCTGGTCCTCAAGGACCTCTGGGCCCACCTAGTTCCCCATCTGTAACTCCAGGACCACCTGGGGAATGTAGTCTTCCTGGTCCAATGGGTTCACAAGGCCCTCTGGGTCCTTCAGGAAGAGATGGGTCGCAAGGACCCCCGGGACCTCCTGGTCCCCCTAGCTCCACACTTCCAACGTCCAATTCTGAACCTTCAATGCTCTTTTTTTTAGTACTAGATAACCTTCAATGCTTTTAGTATCTCAAGTACAAGCATTAGAAACCCAAATCTGAGCCATAGCTCAAGGGTGTTTCTTATCCTTGGAAGTTCTTCTGACCAATCCAGATTATTCTTTAATCAATCTACTGGATGGTGTTGATAATGCACACTGGCTATGTGATGCAAATCAAACTACTCAAGAAACCCAGTTTGCCTCATTGGCAGCATCCATTGAACATTTGGCTGCCAAATTTGAAGTACTCGAGACTAAGCAAATGGAGATGGTTACTGCAATTTCCAACTTAAACTGAGCTCCTACAAATGACCATATTAACCAATGGGTTCAAAATTTACAAGATGATTTGAACCTCTTGAGACAACATGTTGATCGTGTTCCCCCTCAAGCCCATTTTACAGAGTCTGAACTCTCTGAGGCTGGACCTGTCATAGTGTCAGGTGTACATGTTTAAACATGGAATCCACTCTCTTCAAACCTACCTTCAAAGATAAGTTTGAATCAGGTGAAGGTAGCATCCATTCTTTCCTTTTTGTATATGAACGCGCCATGGATGGAGCTACTGATCAACAGAAGGTCTGGTATATTACCTCCTGCCTAAGCCGGTTTGCGCAAGAAATCATGGTACCTCACTTGAAGGTTTGCAATACTTGGGCTCAAGTGAAGACCGCCCTTTTTAAGGAATTCAGGAGTGAACAAATCCTCTCCAACCAAAAGCAAGCCTTTATGAATATATAAATTATATGAGGAGTCTATCCAGGATTTCGCAAAATAATTCTACCATGAGGCCCAAACACTTGCAACTTTCGACCAGATTACTGTTGATAATGCTATATCAGCCATAATGAGTGCATTCGCTTCTTGCACTCAATTATTATTACATCTGAAGTCCCTAAAACGGAACTTCAGCTCCATATTGACATTAAGGAAGCGCTTATGGAGATTCCCAATGGGGTAGTACATTTGAGCTCCTCTAATAACCCACGTTCTCACATACATGCAATGCCACCTAAACCTAAACCCAAACCAAAGAAGGAGCCATGCACTTATTGTGGTCTCGTGGGCCATGTTGTATCTCAATGTTGGAAAAAACAGGCAGAGGTGTCGAAAAGAAGAGTCAGCATAGGGCATGAGGATCCCTGTGCTGACCTAACTCAGGTGCCTCAGTCAAAACCTATTGATTTTTCTACTGATTGTTATGTGGTATCCGCTCCTGATGAGCTTGATATCCCTGATGAACTATCCAACAAAGACACTTTTTCTGCTTATGCTTCTTCTTCTACTTCTAATTCTATTCAATCAATTAATCTCTCAGTGTTTTCTATCTCAAACTTTGGCACCAATGGGACTCAGGTGGAAGTCATCGTGCATAAGGTAAAAGTTTTGGCTATCATTGATATGGGATTGCTCATCAATGTGATCTTGTTTAAACTTATAAAGACATTTAAAATGGCGCCGGACTTGAACCATTTTTAAGACTACGGAACTGCTGGACCTTCCTATACTAAATCATTATGAGCCTATTCCTCTCTTCCAATGCGCTTTGACAAGCTGGTTGTGTCAGCCCCTGCAGTGGTATTGGATAATAACTGCTACAATCTGCTCTTGGGAACTGAGTTTCTCATCAATTTTGATGTAATCATCAGTCTTAAGGACAAATACTTATCTTTAATTGGGTACTGGGTACCTTTAATACCACATGATGCTCCCAATACCAAAGGCAAACTTAAGCGACGTGTCTGCTTACTAGAATACCCCACTTCTATCTCACGTCTTGAATACTGAATCCTGGGTCCAAGGACTATACTACCACCTCTATCAGTTTGTGCCACCGAGGGAATGCCGCTATATTCTAACTCTCCAATTACCATTCCCCCTAAAGCTCAAGTCATTATTGATATGGGAGTTCAAGTATTTGTACCCAGTGATCATGTGTTAGAGATCTTCAGTAATTCAAATCCTTCTCATTTGGAGGATTTACCTTGCCTTGGTATACTTGATCCTGCATACAATGGAACTGTTTTAGTTCTATTGGCTAATCTCACTTCTCAACCAATGCAATTGAATCACAATAATCCCATCACCTATGTGAGGCCTACTCCTGTGAGTGACTTATTGTCCGTCTTGGAATGTGGAGATCTATGCGAATTTGGACTGGAAGATCCCCATATCGTTGCTAGAATTGATGTCAAATTTAGGGATTCACTCACTTCAGAACAACAGCTGAAAGCTGAGGCTCTGATTAAAGAATATGTGGATATCTTTGCTCAAGGTCCTGAAGATTTTGGCCAAATGAAAGAGGTACAGCATCAGGTTAAAACTGGGGATACTCCCCCTATTTGAGCTCAACCATATCGTAAATCTAAATTTGGGGAGTCTCAGGTCTCAGTGGAGCTGAAGCAACTTCTTGATGCTAGACTATTAACGCCTTCTAAAAGCCCTGGGCTTCCCCTCTACTACTCATATGGAAGAAAGATGGGGGCCACCGAGCGGTTATGGACTATCATTGACTCAATGCTGTTACTCAGAAGGATCCATATCCTCTTCCTTGTATAGACGGTTTCTTAAGGCTATTGTCTGGGTCCCAAATTTCACAGCTATGGACCTTGTGAGTGGTTATTGGAAAATTGATCTTGCCCCAGAAGACTGTCAAAAATGCGCTTTGATCTCTAGTGAGGGGCTATTTGAGCCTACTCATATGCTGCAAGGGCTTTGCAATGCCCCTACTACATTTCAACAAGACATGGTAGCTTGGGGGATTTTGAGATTTTTCGTGTTTTAGTTTATCTAAATGATGTTACTGTTTTTTCACGCACTTTTAATGAGCATTTGGCTCATTTGAAGGAAGTTTTTGGCTGACTGCGTCATGCCTCTCTTAAGCCTAAACTATTAAAGTGTTCTTTTATTTTAAGACTGAGATGGAATTTTTAGGGCATAAGGTTAATTGCGAGGGTATTTTACCTTATCTAATAAGGTACAAGCTATTTTGGACATGTCTGTTCCCAAAAGCTTGCGCAATATCCAAGTATTTTTAGGAATGGTCGGTTATTACTGACAATTCATCCCCCATTTTTCGGAAATTACAGAGCCTTTAGTTTATTTATTGCATAAAGAAGTTCCTTTTTTTAGTACTAGATGGTCCCAAGAAGTTCCTTTTGTATGGGAAGAATACCAGCAGCAATCCTTCTATCTGTTGCGCTAAGCCCTAATGAGTGCACCTATCTTATCCCATCCTGACTTTTCCAAACCCTTTATTCTATTTACCAATGCTAGTGATATTGCTAATGGAGCCATTCTGGCTCAACATGATACTAATCTGGTCGATCACCCCATCACATACTATAGTTTTACACTGTCTAATGCTGAACACAATTATAGTGTTACCAAGAGAGAATGCCTCACTGTTTTGGCCGCTATCAAGCATTTCCACCCCTATCTATATGGCAAGCATTTCACTATTGTGATGGATCACGCTTCTCTGAAGTGGTTGCAACAAATGAAGGATCCTGATGGGCGCTTATCCAGATGGACGTTAAAGCTCCAAAATTACGATTTTACCATTCAACATTGCGCTGGGGCTATACATTAAAACGTTGATAGCCTTTCTCAATTGCCTATTTTAACGTTTTTCTCTGAAGAGGAGGATCGCATTTATGACCTGATTGGTAGACCTGAGCTCTGATTTCATGAATCTAAGGATGTTGTCTCGAAGTTACAATCCTTAACTGAAGACACTCAGGTCAAAGAAGGTTCACTATACAAAAAGTTGGGATCTAAGTGGTTGCCCTTTATTCAGCCTTCTGTGAGGGCTGACACTATCATGGAGACCCACCATACTGTAGGTCATGGAGCTGTCGCTAAGACCCTCCAATGGTTAAAAATCATTGTTACTGGGATAACATGCTGGAATCCGTACATGATGTGCTAGATTCATGCCTTAGTGCCAACAACAACGTAGAGGAAATCTGATGTTCCAACATCAAATTATAGGACCTTCCGAACCCTTCTCTACTGTGAGTATTATCATGGTAGGTCCTCTCCCTACGGCCACCTATGGACATCAATTTATTCTATTAGCTATTAATCATTTCTCTAAATGGATTGAAGCTATCTCAGTCTCCACGGTCACCGCCAAGGCTATGGTGTCTTTCCTTTTTAAACAAGTTTTCACCAGGCATGGAAGCCCAAAAGTCCTGTTATCAGATAATGGAACCAATTTCATATCTCAGGTGGTAGCTGGGCTTACCAAATTAATGGGTACCTACCAGTCATTCACGTCCCCATATAATCCTTCCACTATTGGTGCTGTCAATCGAGCAAATGGTACCCTTACAGCCATTCTTCAAAAGATGGCTTTCTAATGATCCTAGTAGGTGGAACCTTTACTTACCTAGTGAGATGTTAGCTTATCAAGTTAGCTACCATTGTATTATTGGAATGTCTCCATTTAAAGCTCTAAATGTCAGGAGCCTGTCCTCCCTTCAAGTGTACAACCTATACTTGAAGAAGCTACCCCACAAACCACTGATTTAGTGATGAGGAGACTGGATGATGAAATAATTTGATTACAAGCATTAGATTCAAGTTCCCTTGACGCTACCACCTTGAAAGAAGGAACCTGGAGCAACGCTCATAGACTTACGTTACCAGAATATCAAGTTGGAGACCTTGTACTCTTCTACCACCATAGGCCGGGAGGAAGAATTCATAAACTGGACCCTTTATGGGCTGGTCCTTACTATATATCTATCGTCAGGGTGTTGAATACTCCATTGCCTCTACTGATACTGGTACTATTATCAATAGAGTGCATAGTAGGTTTCTTTGCAAGTATGTGCCCCTAGGCAAGATCTTGAGGAGGGCATTGTTGGAGATACAACTAGGATGACCAAAAATACTTTAGATTGATATCAATATCTCAGTCTTGTAAGATGGATAAATCTAAAACGAATGTTTCTGATTCTCAATTTGACTGAAGAAAGACTCTTTGGAATTATTGACCTCCTATGCTGGGTGAATCTAACCAATTCAAAGAAACTCAGTAATTTGAGATGGCCAAGCAATTTAGAATGACTAATCATTCCAAAGGGGCTAGGCCTCATTAAGAAGGTCAATCACATCTAACTAAAGCTCTATTAGATATGATCATCACAAATGTTATAATAATAATGATAATCAACAATATCAGTCCTCTGGTAGGAAAGATCTTACCTTGGGTGGATCAAGGAAATCCTCGCAAAGAACCACTAAATTTTCTCTATAAATATCTCTAGTTTTTAATAAATAAAGTACCTTAATTCTCATCTTGCGTAGTTTAATTTTGGTCTATTTCCCTACAGAATTCTGTATATTCAATTGGCATTATCCATTGCAACAGAATTAATAACTTTATTGCATTTAAGTTGATCTTCACTAGAGCTGTGGAACTAATGATTTTGTAGCCTTTGTAGCGCCTGTTTATCATAATTTCTCACAAAATTCCAATAATTATAAAAAATTATAAAGAAGTCTTTTGATTCTGTCTAATGGGTGCATTTGGTCAGTACCAAATGCTGTCTATCGGGAAGGTTGAGAACTACTCTGACCTTTGCTGCTTCATTCACTTGTTCTGCAGTTTTGAACCCAAGATCTACCCAACCTCTGCAGATAGTATGGGTTGTTAAGTACACCATATGCAGGAATTATTTATGTTGGGCTTCGCCAAACTTTTCCCACATTGCCAGTGTTTCTACACCCAGGAAAACTCATATCCCATGTTCCACCAATGACAGTAGTTGCGATTGGGATACTTCCATATAACTGCAGTATTTTACCAAAAAATTCACAAAACCTGTGAGGGGCGTCACCTTGGGTTTTTTTTTGTTTTTGCTGACATTTTTGTTTGTACCTGTGCGCTTGGTACCTTTGGTCAGTGCAGGTCTGGGTCTGCTGCCCTTTACCATGTTTGCCCAGCTCTTTGCTTTATTATTCATACTCATCTCAACTGGTATTGATTATCAAATTGTGCTGTTTTAATTAAATTGTATTACTAAAAGTGATAATAATTGGAAAGAAATATTTCTCCTGGTTAACTTTGTTCAACCCTCAATTTAACATACTCAGTGAATAGTTGCTAGACATAATCTGAAAACCATGGAAATCTACCATGTTCAAGGGGAGTAACAATCTTCCCAAAATGCTCTACTGGACAAATTAGATTCCAGTTTTTCTAAATTCTGTAAACAATTGTGGATAATATGAGAATTGCCAATGAAGCTAATGGGAGATTAAACACCCTCAAGGAGCTTCTAAATGAAGGAGTCCTGAAGATAGCCGCAGAAGTTCTTAATCAGCATAGACCATACACAAATGGGTACAAAAAATAAATAACCGCTGTAAAAAACTGGAAACTCATTCTGATTACCTATTGTCTCAGTCAGAATGACTTACCATACATGTCACTTTGGGCCAAAGGGATCACCTGAAATTAAATGTAAAAGTTGATAACTTTGATAATTAATTTTAGGCTGAGCTTTATACTTTAAACAAAAACTTTGAAGACCTTGCAGCAAAACCAGCTATGACAATATAGGGTTGAAGAGGATGACCAGATCAAAGAGGAAATTTCTAAACCTTAGACTGTGATGTCAAGATTGTAGTATAGAAATACTGAAATTACTCAAGTGAGTTGAAATTTTAGAATACAATTATCAAATACAAATTCCCAAGGAGACAGTATGGCCAAAGATATTAAAAGCATAACAACCAATTAAGCTTTATTCAAAGAGGAGTACAACAACCTTAAAAAGAATCTGAATCCCTTAAAAAGCAAGGCTGCCAATGCTCACCCAGCTCCAACTAAGGAGAAATAGGAAAAAGCTCTGCTTATTTGGCCAATTAAAAGGTTGAAAAAACAATCAAGGGCTGAATTCAAGCATCAGAATCCAGTAGTTTGAAGCAATATCATGAAACTGAATTATCAAAAATGACACTGAAGCAGAAACTGATATTTAAACATACATTCTATGCCTATAGTCCTGGCATCAATCCTGACTCCAGATACTCCCCAACGGGAAAGAGGGCCAATTATGAGCAATGATACACCAAGCTGTTCAAGAAGAAGTACAACCCCTATGCCCCAAAACAGGGTGAGATGACTTCAAACCATTCCATTTACTAAAGTTAATAAAGGATGGAAACTTTCACTCTTTCCTCAAGATATTTGAAAAAGCAATGAGGGGAGCATCAGACCGTGAAAAAGGATTAGCAATAATTGACTCACTCAACGCTCATAGCAGTGACCTCATTATGCCCTATTTAAGTGATAATTAGTCCTATATGGATGTCAAAATTACAGTGACAAAACAGTTTGGAGGGCCTGAGAAATTAGAAACCTGAAAAAGAGAGCTTCTTGAAATTGAATTCAAGCATAATGAGACTATTTAGGACTTTTTAGATAGATTTTTCCATGATGCACAAGTTCTGAATGGGTGCAATGCAATAGATAAGTTTGACGCCAAGATTGTAATGAAGCACGCAGTTATGCCCTTCCATGAACTGCAAAAATGCCATGATACTTGCATTTTATGGAAGCATGGAAATCCAATATCTTGCCAATTACTTGAGATGCGGTTCCCATAATTTCAATAACCCTAATCAGGCCAAAGATCAGCAAAAACCCTGATTTTTGGGCCCAAAAAGCAACACTATGTTTATTTAAATAAGTAAGCTGTCCAGGAAACAGACATTACCGAAACTAAAACTTAAAACTCAAAATTAAATCCTCACTGCATAATAACAAACAAATCACCAAAAATGAGTGGATGACACACACATAATGAAAACTCAACCAACCAGGTGGGACAGTGGTAAACACTTATCCCATCATGGCGGAAGGGGAGGGAGGGTTAGGGGGCTCATCCAAGGTAACTTCTTCATCCCAAAGCATGGCATGGTCTACGGCAGAGAGCAGGGGCGTCAGGGCATCAGCGGGATGTAGAGCTTTATTTCTAAAGTTTGGTGTGGTATTAAGACATCCACTTTATATAAGGGTTCCAATGTAGTTTGTCAAGGCTAGTTCAGCTCTCATGCATGCGTTGGGTAGTTTTTTGAACGTGGCAATATTGGTGTGGGTAATCTTTGACTTGGGATTCCACGCTACCTCTTCCACATGCTTAATGGCGTTGTTGGCTTCTTTGTGGGCTTTGATCAGTATGTCTCTTTGTACCTTATCGTCTTTGGAGAGAATATTGGGAGGAGGGATTCCTCCTGAAAACATTACCACTGATTTGGCGGCAGCTTTGCAGAAAGGGTGAAAATCTGGCTTAGTCATTGCTTCAACAGCCAGCTGGTGGTTGCTGAGGAATGTTTTGGCATTTTTCTGGGAAACATATAAGTGAGGGGATAGTTCCTCACTATCATTAATATACATAAACCACTCAATTTGTATATTGCAGTTCTCATTTTATTCCTAGACTCGTCTATTTTGGCCAATTAGTCCCAAGGATTTTGGTTGGCTTGAATTGGGGAGTTGACATATTCCTGTGTTTTATTGGTTTGTTGGAAGATGCATGGGATCAAACTGGGGTCCAATCTTGTGTTTGATTAGATGGAGCATTTGTGGCACTGGGACGAGGAGGAGGCTGATTGGTGGCTGCAGGTGCAGCTGCAGCAACAGGCTTTGGGGGAAGGGGACATAGGGTCACACCCCATACCAAAGGTGGCGCAGGTTGGGCAGCGGAATGGATGCTTGCAGATGAGAAAACAGCGACATTGAAAGTGGCTATGGATGGGCATTTGTGTTTCAAGTGGTCCAACTCAAATCATATCAGACATATTGTCCATCCACCCTCAATGTGGGCCCAGAACGGATGGTTGGGGGTGGAGAGGATAAAGGCAGGGGGATTGACAGGGCAATTTTAATTGATTCAGGGCTGATCATGGCATAACCCAAGGCCCAGATAGGCGTGTGGCCCCATTTGGGACCACAAATTGCAGGATGGGGTTGGAGCCATAGGCTTCCAAACCTTCCATCAGCTTCTGGTGGAGCTCTTCAGGGGTGTTGAGGATTCATCTACAATGACTAAAGATTAAGATTAGATATCTCAGTCTAATGAGATTGTAAAATCTACATTAGAGATATTCAATTCTAGGATAGAGCAATGATCAACCCTTTGGAGTTATCAACCTTCTCTGAAGGGTGATGATAAACTATCCGATGAGGCAGAAAATCATATAAGAAAATTTTTCTCATCAAATAAGAATATTATCAAATCTGGCCATCACAAGTATGGCATTAATAATCAGCAATATTGGTCATCTAATAGGAAGGATCTTATCTTAGGTGAATCTCAAAAATCCTCACGCATACCTACTAAATCTACCTGTATAAATATCCCTCATTTCTAACTAATAAAGTACCACGATTTTTGTCTCGATTTACATAATTTTGGTCTCTTTTCATACAGGATTCTGTACTTCCGATTTAAATTAACTATAGCAACGGAACTAACAACTTTGTTGCAATAGTGTCAATCTTCACTAGAGCCGTGGAACTAGCAATTTTGTAGCCTTTATAAGCGCCTGCTTATCATAAATTCTCATAAAATTCCAATACTGGTGCTCCCTGCCAAGTCTGATTCCAAGACTACCTGGTGAAAACATACTTTCACAACCATGAATATGTCTAGTGAAGAAAGCCCCTCTTCTGAGGAATCAATGTGTATCACCCAATGTGTACACTCCAACAGGCAAGAGATGCCTTCCACTAATACAAATAATCTGCAATTTCAATCTTCTATGGACTTGGCCATTGAGGGCCCTGACCAAAATAATTATCAGATTCAAGCCAAAAATGTTAAAGAAACTGTCAAAGGCTTGATAAGGGGGCTGTTCAGCCTGGTGCTCATCCTAATCATGATTGAGCATCTAAATTTGCTAAAACATGATGAACTTATATAACTGAGTGTTTACAGCCTACTAAAGTTGGTCTAGCTAGAATTGAGCAATACCTCCAGCACCATGTACATCTCACTATTCACCATGTACTCAAGATTTTGGGGTTGCATCATCTCGAAATCCAGCACCAGTTAACTCTGGCGCAACAATTTCACTTTCAGTCATCATCATTTATGAAATGGCTTTTAACTTTGGACGGGATAATTGGGAGGCCATTTCACTAATAGAAGAGAAATCAATAAATATACATAACAAGTTAGTGAGAATTGATAATGGAGTTGTAGGATACATCAACCAATAAGTATTGCAGCAAGTTAGTGATATCACTCACCATATTCACCACCATATCACCTCCATTGAAAATGAGATTATAAGACAGCTGGATCAATTGTGGGTCAAGCATGAGGAGCACATTGGTGAGCTTGACGGGCTAGTCCAACATCTTTTCCAAATGGTGGGTACTATCAGAGAAGGGTGGACCCGGCCCTGTTGGCCCTCCTGGACCGCCAGGACCACCTAGTTCCCCTTTGGTAACCCTGGGACCTCATGGTGAACGTGGTCCTCCTGGTCCAGTGGATCATCAAGGCCCACCAGGATCAGCAGGTCGAGATGGGTCACAAGAACCCCTGGGACCTCCTAGTCCCCCTGGTTCCTCGCTTCCAATGTCCAATTTTTGAATCTTTAATGATACTAGTATCAAGGGTACAAGTGCTAGAAACACAAATCCGAGCATAGATCAAGGGTGTTTATTATCAAAGAAAGGCCTCCCAACTGACCTCAAGTACTTATTAACCAACTTATTGGATGGCGTGGATAATGCTCATCGTTTATGCGATGCCAAGCAAACTATGCAAGAAACCCAGTTTGCAAGGCTCAATGCTTCCATTAAATGGTTATCTGATAGATGAGGAGTACTTGAAAACAAGCAGGCTGGGATGATCACTGCGTTTTCTAACTTGAATCAACAACCTGCAAATGATAATCTTACTCAATGGGTTCATAATTTATAGGAGGACCTCAATCATCTAAGGCAACAAGTTGACCAAATTCCCTCTCAAGCTATATCCCAGAATCAGAATCCTCCAAAGCTGAGATGGTCTTGGTATTGGGTGTACATGTTTTGAGCAATGAACCCACTACCTTTAAACCTACTTTTAAGGATAAGTTTGAGCCTGGCGAAGGTAGCATCCATTTGTTCCTCTTTGTCTATGAGCGTGCTATGGATGGGGCAACCAATCAACAGAAGGTCCAGCATATTACCTCTTTCCTAAGCCGTTTTGCACAAGAAATAATGGTTCCTCTCCTGAAGTTTTGCAATACATGGGCTCAAGTGAATACCGCCCTTATAAAAAGAATTTGGGAGTGATCAAGTTTTTTAAACCAAAAGCAAGCCTTTATGAATATTCAAATCAAACAAAGAGAGTCTATCCAAGATTTTGCTAAAAGATTCTACCATGAGGCCCAAACTCTTGCCACTTGCGACCAGATTACAGTAGATGGTGCCATATCAGCTGTAATGAGTGCGTTCTCTTCTCACACTCAGTTACTACTGAATTTGAAATCACCTAAGAGATATTTCCAATCCATTATTGACATCAAAGAAGCGCTCATGGAGATTCCCAATGGTGTAGTACACCTAACCTCCACAAATAATCCTCGTTCTTATATCCATGAAATGCCACCTAAGCCCAAGTCTAAACTGAAGAAGGAACCGTGCTCTTATGGTGGTCTCGTGGATCATATGATATCTCTTTTTTTTTTAGTACTAGATGGTCCCAACCCAAGGGGATCATATGATATCTCAATGTTGGAAAAAGCAAGCAGAAAAGTCAAAAAAGAGGAGTCAGAATAGGGCATGAGGCTCCCCGTGCTGACCTACCTACTGTGCCTCCATCGAAATCTTTTAACTCTTCTACCAATTGTTATGTGTTATCTGCTCCTGGTGAGCTCGATGTTCCTGATGAATTAGCCAACAAAGATATCATTTCAACTTACGATTCTGCTTATTCTACTTCTAATTCATTTCAATTATCAATCCCTCGGTGTTTTCAATCCCAAACTTTGGCTCTGATGTGACTAGGGTGGAAGTCATCAAGCATAAGGTGAAAGTTTTGGCTAATATTGATAAGGGATCGCCCATCAATATAATCTCATCCATGACTTATGAAAAAGATCAAATTTGATGCTAGACTTAAACCATTCCCAAGACTATGGAACTGATGGTCCTCTCTACACTAAGTCTATAGGAGCTTACTCCACTATTCCAATGCGCTTTGGAAAATTGGTTGTGTCAGCCCCTACAGCAGTATCATATAACATCTGCTATGACTTACCTTTGGGGACTAAGTTTCTTATAGTGTAATGGATGGGAATCCCAAGGCCCAGCCCGCCACCAGCCCTAAACCACCACCCCCATATATGGCTGTACCAACTCCAAATGTTCCTGTCCAAATGGACGGCCTTGCTGGGCATACCGGGCTGAGGTGTGGTGCACCAGCCTCTGTTGCCTTGGGCTTCCAGGCCGAGGTGCATCCCTATGGCCTCTGTCACCTCAGGGTTACCAGGCCAAGGTGTGGTCAACCAGCCTCTGTCACCTCAGGCCACTTTGGCTCCTTCCCCTATCACCAGGGCAAGGCCACTCTCAAAAGGATCCTGGCGCGTCCACCCCCTTTCCTCTCCTCCTCATCGCACTGCCATCTGCACCCCCAATCCTGTTTTAAATAAATAAAATTAAATAAAACAAATCCAGCAAATAGCGGCCTCTATTGGGAGTAGACTCAAAGTCAGAATAGAATTCTAAAGTGAGGTCCAATGGGGCTGACCTTGCTTTGATATGCTTTCCTAAAAAGGCTAAATGAATTGTAGATAATGAGGGGCGCAAAAGCCTCCAGAATTGATGGCATCTAGGAAACTTGATGGAGAAACTGAGGGGAACCCCATAACGCACAACCAATTAAATAATCTATTTATATAATTTATTCCATTATTGACCTGAATAGTAAAATCCTACTCAGAATAATGGAGTTTTAACCATCAACATACACGAATCTCATAATTCTCAACCTTATGAGATTTATGTATGATCATCAATTGTTACACATAGATTTTGATGTGATAACCAGCCTTAAGGATAGTTACCTTTCTTTAATTGGATACCGGGTACCTTAAATTCTACAAGATGTTCCCAATAGCAAAAAGAAACTCAAATGACATATTTTTTGTTGGAATACCACACTTCTATCTCTTGTTTAGAATAACAACTCTTAGGACTAAGAACTATACTTCCACCTCTTTCAGCTTGTGCCTCTGAGGGCATGACTTTATACTATAACTCTTTAATTACCTTTCTCTTAAAAGCTCAAGTCATTGTTAATATGGGAGTACAAGTATCTGTATCCACTGATCATGTATTAGAGATCTTTAGTAACCAAAATCCCTCTCATTTGGAGGCCTTACCCTGCCTGGGTATCCTTGATCCTGCCTATAATGGGACTGTTTCAATTCTACTAGCTAATCTTACTTCTCAACCAATGCAATTGAATCGCAATAATCCCATCGCCTATGTGAGGCCTACTCCTGTGAGTGAAATCTTATCCATGTCAGGATGCAAAGATATATGTAAATTTAGGCTAGAAGATCCCCCTATCATTGCTATAATTGACGTCAAATTTGGGGATTCTCTCACTCCATAACAACAGCATGAAGCTGAGACTCTGATTGAAGTATATGCGGATCTATTTGCCCAAGGTTCTGGAGATTTTGGACTAATGAAAGATGTGCAACATCATGTGAAAACCGGTGATACTCCCCCTATTTGAGCTCAACCATATCATAAATCTAAATTTGAGGAGGCTCAGGACTCAGTGGAATTGAAACAACTCCTTGATGTGGGGTTGTTAACGCCTTCTAAGAGTCCATGTGCTTCTACTTTACTACTCTTTCAATATAAGATGGGGGCCTTAGAGTGGTTATGAACTATTGTCAGCTCAATACTGTTGATCAAAAGGATTCTTATTCTCCACCTCACATTGATGATTCATTGAGATTATTGTCTGGATCACAATACTTCTCAGCTATGAACCTTGCGAATGGTTATTGGCAAATTGACCTAGCTCTGGAAGACTGTCAAAAATGCTCTTTGATCTCTAGTGAGGGGCTATTTGAGCCTACTCGTATGCTGCAAGGGCTTTGCAATGCCCCTGCTACATTTCAACAAGCCATGGATGGCTTGTTTGAAGATTTGAAACTTACTTGTGTTTTGCTATATTTAGACGATGTTATTGTGTTTCTCACACTTTTAACGAGCATTTGGCTCAATTTGAAGGAAGTTTTTGGTCAGACGCGTCCCACTTTGCTTAAGCTAAAACCACCCAAGTGTGCCTTTTTAAGACTGAGATGGAATTCTTAGGTCATAAAGTTAATCACGAGGGGATTTTTCCCTTATCTAATAAGATACAAGCTATTTAAGACATGCCTGTTTCTAAAAGATTGTGAGATATTCAAGTGTTTTGGGGATGATTGGTTATTACTGACAATTCATCCCTCATTCTGAAGAGATTGCGGAGCCTTTAGTCTACTTTTGAACAAGGTAATCCCTTTTGTATGGGAAGAATCGCAGCAGCAAGCTTTTGATCTATTGCACCAAGCCTTAATGAGTTCCCCAATATTAGCCCATCCTGACTTTTCCAAACTTTTTATACTTATTGATTCCAGTGATATTGCTATTGGAGCCATTCTGGCTCAACATGATAATAACCTGGTTGATCACCCCATCGCATACTATAGTAAAACCCTTTCTAAGGCTAAATGCAATTATAGCATTACCAAGAGAGAATGTCTTGCAGTTTTGTCTGCCATCAAGCATTTCTGGCCTTATCTCTATGGCAAGCATTTTTTATAGTCACGGATCACGCTTCCCTGAAGTAGCTGCAACAAATGAAGGATCCAGATGGGCGCTTAGCTAGATGGGCTCTAAACTCCAGAATTATGACTTTACTATTTGTCAGGATTTCACCAAATTCACATATTCTCCAAAAAATCCCCTTCCTCAATTCCCCAACATCATCAGAAGGAGCTAGCAATCTATTGCAATCTATCAAAGTTGATGATCAATTGGATCCTGATCAACTGATTGAAGAATTGATCACGCAGAAAATACACTCTGATAGATTACAAACCATAAAAAGCCTATAAATCTTTCCTCTTTTTGAAAATAAAAATTAGGTCGAGTTTAACCTGTATTTTCTTATTTACTTCATTGCATTTTTGGAGAATCCGCCCAGTGTAACTTTGTGATACAACCTGCCACTTTGGAAGTGTAATTCAAAACTTCCAGACTGGTGCTCACTACTGGGGCTCTCTGAGTTACGCATCAGTGACCACGTCTATCACCATGGATTCTCAATTTTCGCCTGACGAGGCTCAAGATCAAGTGCAAGGCAGTAATTTTCCGATGGGTCCCTTCAATTGGAGCCCAAATCCCAAGATTACCCTCCACGTTGGAATTTTGGGCCAACTTGGAATTCTATAATCCTAACTTAAGTTTTGCCTCAGACTTTTAAATGCCACCTGAGGTCTTGCAAAATATCATCAATCAATTACTTGAAGGGGCTCTAATCCCTGGAATACGTTCTACCCAATCTTGATCGAATTCAGTACCTTCTATATTGCGAGAAGTGCTTCAAACCTCTCAAATGCCAGGGATTGGCTCTGAACAATATCTACAACAACTTGTACATCCTACATTATACCACTTGCTACCTGTAGTTGGAATGCACCATCAAGGGATGCTCAATTTACTAGAAGGACTCCAATCCTTGAATAATTATATTTCTGAGTTTTTTAAGTCAGCCTCCAAGTTAGCTGAGATAATCATGATGCTATTATTAATAATTGAACTTCCCTCAATGAAGTACAACAGCAGCTCATTCAGTTCAATCATGGGATATCAAATTTTATTGATGTACAGTTTCCAAAAAAGGTTCAAGAGATCCAGAAGTAATGGAGAGAGGGTGTTTCCCAACTCTCTGAGCATAGTCAATTAAAGAGGAAGAAATTAGAACCCATCTTTTTCAATTGGAACAATTGTACTCAGGAATTCAGTTCTGAGTCAATGAAGTAGAGAAAACCTCCGGAAATATGGGTCCTCCTGGGGTAGAAGGACCTCGTGAGCCACCTGGAGGTGTAGGGCCTCGTGGACCTCCTGGAGCTGATGGGCCCCGTGGACCCCCAGGTGCAGATGGACCTCGTAGACCTCCAGGCGCTGATGGTCATTCAGGATCTTATCAGCAAATTAACTCTCTCATGAACATGATGACTCACTTATGTGAACAATTCTCTAAGGTGGCCAAAGAATGCAACTAACCCCTGATGGAGTACCAATTGACCCCCTTTTGACTCTGCAGTCCTTATCCAATGAATTGATCAATTTGGGAAAGTGGGCCAAGGACACTGATATCTTATTACATGCTTGTGAATCAAAAGGGGAATTGATCCAAGCGAAAATTGAGACTCTGGAACTCAAGTACATTGCACAACAGGAACAGATTTTTGAGCTACGCTGACTAGATGAGAAAGTAGGGCATGCAGACCTGAATCAACAGATTAACGAAATTTAGATGGAAGCTGTTGGTCCTTACCCTCAATTTTCTTCTCAGCTTCAGATTCTGCCTCTTATGTGTCTACTCAATCTGAACAACCTGGAGTGCATGTTTTGACTACCAATGCTCCCATGAGTTTCAAGCCAGTATTCAAGGACAAACACTCCCCAGGAGAAGGCAGCATTATCGCCTTTCTATATCTGTATGAAAAGGCATTAAGTGAGGCCATGGATCACAAAAGATGAATTACTTGCCTAATTGTCTTACTCAATTGGCTCAGGATATTATGGTTCCCCACTTAATGACTTGCTCTACTTGGTCTCAAGTCAAAGAATCATTGATCAAAGAATTTGGAAGTGAGCAGACCCTATCTTTGCAAAAACAGGCCTTTATGGGTATACAGCCCCACCGAAATGAATTTATTAGGGACCTTGCTCATTGGTTCTATCAGGAAGCTCAAAATCTTGTAGCCTGTGGTCAGTTAAACTTGGATGATGCAATAACTGCAGTTCTGTCAGCCTTTACTACTAGGACACAAATGCAAGTTTATCTGATCAGTATCAAAAAGAATTTCTGAAGTATTTTGGAAATTTAGGAGGCCTTATTGGAGTTGCCCCCTCAATTCTCCAAAAAACCCCGAGTTTATGAGTCTCCTAGACCTAGCCAGCCTAAAGTCTTTGCCATGCCTGAGAACACTAGAGCGATCCAGTGTAATTACTGTCATTGCTACTTTCATACTGAGGATCATTGCTTTAAAAGAAAGCAGATGAAAAAAAGAAAGAGATAAGACCAATAAGATTCTTCACCTTGATAATGATGTGAGTGCGCAGCAAGAGCAGCAAAGTTCAATTGAGCGTAATAAAGATGACCATTCTTCTTATTCCTTGCCCTACTTATTGGCATTATCCTCTCAGTTTGGAAACACCATTACCCGAATTAATTTCTAAGTAAATCAAATCAATGCCAAGGATATTATAGATACTGGATCCCCGGTGAATGTTGTCTCCTCAAATTGGTCAAACAGATTAAATTAACCCCCAATATTTCTCATTATGAAGAATATGGCACCGCTGGCCTCAGAGTACTCGGTCTATTGGAGCTTTTTTCATCCCTTCCTCTGAAATTGGAAAATTAAGCTTTACCATTCCAGCGATTGTGCTCGATAATTTGAGTTATGACCTACTCTTAGGAACTCAATTAGATGAGAATTTGATGGAATTATCAACTACCCTGACTCGTCGTTGTCTCTCTTGGGGTATCAAGTTCCCTTACTTTTATCTGATCATGCTTCCACTTGATGTCAGTTATGTCTGCTAGAAGGAACTAAAAGGTCTTATTCACTTCAGTATCAGGTTGAAGATCCTCATGTAAAATTACCTCCTACCATGGCTGATATTGAAGAAGGAATGCCTATTTTTTCTCCTGAGAAATTAGTTATTCCACCCAATACAAGTGGTCATTAATACTTTTTTGCACTTTTTGATTCCCAAGGGGCATTTTCTACAAGTTCAAGGCACTTTTAATCCTTCTGCCAAAGAACTCTTGCCTTATCCTGGAATATTGGATTATGCTTATTCAGGCTCTTTATCTGTCTTACTAGCAAACCTTACTGATGTGCCAAAAATGGTATATCAAGAGCGCCCAATTGCTTATGTCAAGCTGTTACCCTTATCTCGTATCTATGATGTCAAACCCTTTGGGGGTTTACAAGACTTTGGATTGGAGACTGGTCAGGAAATCTTTACTGTGGGACCTGCTATTGGGAAACACCTCTCTAAGGAACAGGAGAAAAAAGTGCTTCAATTATTGGACAGATATTCCAACATTTTTTAAATTTAAATTTAAATTTATTGCAAGGGAGGCTGACCATGGGATGGACACTTCCTAATTTGACCTGAAAGAGACAAAACTTAGTAACAGGGAAGGCACCCCAGAGAAATGATGCTATCTCTTGTTGCCAGCGGGAACGCCACTTATGGGGAGGGGGAGGGAACATGTGAAGGAGCTGTAGTCACAATTGAACACGTGTGGAGGAAAGGGTCTGATTTGATGAACCAAACTGGGAACCAGGAGGAGACCAGCTGTTGGCGACGCGGTGAGAGGTATCCAAACATCCACACCTGAAAGTGGTCCACCAAATGAGACTGGAATCTGTGGACAGCTTCTGGGAGGATGGGGGTGGAGCCTGTGATGGCATCCAAGACAATCGTGTGGATAGTCCACATGGCGATTGCAACCACCAGAGCATGGAGGGAGGGTGGAAGGGGGGAGGCCATTGATAAAGCAAACATAACTCTTGACAGACTGAAGGGATGTGTTTGATCCTGGCCCAGCAGACGTTGAATTTCGCGCCATACCACTTTAGAGGTAGGAAACTTCTTCAGGCGGTGGAACAGCGTTACATACTGGCCACACATGACGCAGGATGAGTGTAAAGTGTTAGAGCGCTCAGCTGTATGGTACGCCCGCCTCAGGCAGCGCCACACATGGGAACGGATTTGAGGCTGCAACAGAGGATGGTCTGCATATTTCCAGATAGTTTTTTGGGTCTCAATGGAGTAAGGGATGTCCATCATGTCCAGGTAGTCCACCCTGGATAGGACATGGGGTCGTGTGGGGATCGCGCCATCTTGGATGGGTAACCCTGTACCTCTTGTGTGAACTGAGGAGAGGGGCAGCCTCTCTGGGCTGTGTGTCCACTATTATAATTCTCCATTCAACTCCCACATGGAGAGGAGGGGTTCGTTTGTAGTGGGTTTTAGTCCCGTGAGGACCTGTGGCCGATGGGTGTGAA